>VDFB02199074.1:0-27256 GCA_007258455.2 Sequoia sempervirens | reverse complement strand
CTTATGATATAAGTGCGCCCACTCTTGAAGGAAGAGGTTAAATTTTAAATTTTAGACTTCAAAGGCACTTAAAATTTTCCCCTCAGCGTGATTAAATGAGAATTCTCTATGGCATTTGGAAGAAATTAAAATTTCTCTTAGCAAGACAGAGAAATTAATTAATTTAATTATTTAATTATTTTCCTAAGTTTAATATTAAATTCCCCCTTTCGATTTTGACCCATGAAATTGTGAAATTCGGATGATTTTAACAAGGGGAATTTATTTTGGAAGTCAATTACGGATGGAAAAATAAAATCACGCCTAGCCAAGTTTGACGATTGATATCGAATTTTTAATACGTTGAAGAAATAAATTAAAATGGCTTTTAAATTAAATTTTAATAAATTAGAAAAGTGCCATTTTAAATATGCAGTTGAGATAACTTCAAATCAGTGTAAAAATGATTTTCTCGAAATTACTGGAGGTAACTGGCAGTCGGGAGGGAATTTTAAATTTAAATCGAGGAAAGAATCTCCCCGAATAGCAAATTGTCATAACAACTGCCTGACGACTGGAATATTCCCTTTTAAATTTAGCAAACGCGTCAGTCATTATGAAGGGAATAAAAGGCATCTGCTAAAATTAGCACCAGTCTTTTGCTATAAAACTCTGAGGATTTTCATTCTCATTTCACAAGATTCGAAGTTGAAATTTATGCTGGTGAATTGAGTTGTGAGATTTATTTCGAAAGTTGCTGAAAGTGTGAGGTGCTAAGTTCGATTTTTGCAAGAGATTGAAGTTGCTGAAAGTTGATTTCTTGAAGTTGCTGAGATTCGGAGTTGCAAAGTGTTGCGATTTAAAGTTTGAAGGGTTTAGCATTTTTATTTCTTCACGTTGCTGAGGTAAGTACCCGAAGTTGCTAAGACTTTTTATTTTGCTAAAAGTTGAAACGTTTTCAAAGTTTAAAATTGAAAAGGCTGAAATCATTTATTTATGCTGAAGGATTGAAATTGTTTGAATTTGAAATTGCTTATGCTTTGAATTTTTGGAAGTTGCTGAATGTTGGAGTCAAATCAGATTTAAATTTGCTAAAGCCTTCGAAATTGCTGATGTATAATTTCCGAAGTGCTATTTTTTTTATTGCTTTTTGAAGTTGCTGATTTATAACTTTCGAAAAGTTGATTTTAAGTTGTTGAGGCTTGCTGATTTGAATTTGCCTATTTAAAACTCTCGGACTTATTTAAACTCTTCGAAGTTGCTGATGTATAACTGTCGAAGAGCGGATTTGAAACTTGGTAATTTTATAATTTGAAGCTTGCTGATTTTAATATTCGGAGTTGCTGATTTAAATATTGCTGAAACTTAACGTTTTTTCCGAGGCTGAAGTTGGTGGAGTTAATTTCTTACGGGGAGTTGAATATTTCCTTTGGCTGCGAGTTGTTGGAGGTTGAAGTTTTAATTCTTGAAAAGTCAAAGTTGGCTGTTGAGGGTACTAACTTGCGTTTATTTTTGCAGCCAACTCCAACCGCCAGCCGCCTCACGTGATTTTTATTTTAAAAAGTTGATGAAGTAATGTTCGCTTTTTGTTTTGCAGATGGCAGATGCTGCTGGAACTAGCAAGGCTGCAGCTAAGGCTGCAAACAACGAGGTTGTCAAGGAGAACGCCTCCAGGCAGGCGAAAATCAAGGGTCTAAAGAAGTCTTTTATCCCGGAATCAAAGATCATCTCAAAGCATGGAAACCTGACAGACACCAATCTCGGGCCATTCAACCTCGAGGCATTCATACGCAGAATGTATGGGCAGGGTGGCAACCTTCCGACAGATGCATCACGTAACATCGTCAAGAGCGGATTGTACAATGCAGCAGGGTTCCAGCCAGCGGTCCGTTGTCCCGAGTTGATCCTAGAGTGCGCCAACTGCTACAATTCTGAGGATCGGACTATCACCTCTCCGGATGGTATGATCATGGCTAATTTCGCTCCCGAGGCAATTGGCGAGGCGTTTGGAATCCTCGCTACGGACAATATGTTGTATAAGTCCAAGGCCAAGGCAGATAAAATGTACGCCACCACCTTTGAGAAGTGCATGAAAAGGATAAACACCTCATGGATGCGCAAGCCAAAGCCACCTGCTGCCAGGCTACCGAAACAGATAATCTCAGAGGAGCTGAAGCAAGAATACTGCGACATCATTATGCTTCTCAGCAGAGTCAATGGCAGCCCACAGTCATTCATATTCGAGCCATGGATGTTCTTTTACATCAGTGTAGTGCTCGAGGGGAACGAGCAAGTGAACTGGGCGCAGATGATCAGTGATAATATTGACGAGCAGTTCCCGAGCCTCAGAAGAACAAAAACATTTTATATGAGCTCATATGTCATTTACATGTTAGCTCGAATGACCAAGTATAGAGGATTGGCGTACCAAGAGCCCATTGGCTGCGGCTACAATCAATTCAAGATTCACCAGTCTTGCAGACAGTTACATCTTACTCATACTGGTGACTTTCAAAGAGTGAATGATGCTTTTACCATGTACATCACAAGGACCCTTCAGCAAAGACTACAACAGAGGATATCCAAGGAGGCTCAGATGCTCATCGAAGAATATGGGTGTTGGTTCGTCCAATTCCCGAAGTTTACCTATCTGAGGCTGTCGGGGTACGATTCATATGTATACAAACTACCTAGGTACCCCACCAACAGAATGATATTACTCGAGTTGTCTAGGCAATTGGTGGCCTACGACAAAATTATAAGGCGAAAGAAGAAGGGAGGCTTGCATTTTCCCATTGTGTTGGGAAATTCACTCGAGGAATGCCCGACTTTACAAGCAGCCAAAGAGGCCGAGGATGAGCTGAAATTCTACAAGTTGACCCTTTATACCAGCCGACAAAATTTTGATCCTAAGGGAATGATTGGAACGGTGCAAGGGGAAGAATACAAACACAAGGCTCACCTGGAAGACTTCTGGGCAAATGCTGGAAGCGAGGATGAAATTAGGAGAAGGATATTTTCAAGGCTGCCCCTAAAGCTAATCAGGGAGTGTGAGGTGATTAAGGTGCCAGATCAACTTGAGGAGGATACTAGGGTCACCCATCCAGACTATGAAACGGTAAAGAACGCTCCGATGCCACCAATAGATTGGGCCGAACCAGAGATTGCGGATCTAGACACTCTGTCTATCCCAGTCATGACATTCACGAGGGCTTGGGTGGATGAGCGTGTTAACAGATTAAGGAGAAGGTCAGTCGCCCTCACGTATGACCTCATGGGTGATAAAAAGCCGCCGGTGTTAGCGAAGAGGAAGAAGCAGCTCACACGAGGTCCAGAATCCAGAAGGGAGCCCGTTCAGCCAGAGCCTCAGGGATCGGAAGACACGTCCTCAACTCAGCTGGTATCTCATTCTTCCAGTAGGCGTGAAGTTTCATTGTTTGCTAGTCAGAGGGCTCGAGGGAATGCAGAGCTGGAAGTTGGAGAAGTCAACTAGCCAATGCCAAAAGAAATAGATACTCAGAGCGTCAATGATCCTGAAGCTGCCAGTAAGCGGGATGAAGGGGAAGAAACGGATATGGACACCCACTTTGACTTTTCCTTCGGAGAGGAAGATGCTGGGACTCATGAGGGAAGTGATCAAGATGTAGAGATAATTGAGCCTCCACCAAATACTGCTCGGGAAGAAGTTCGGGAAGTAGAAGCAACTGAAGAGCAGCCCCTGATCATTTATGATATTCAACGAAATTGGCTTTCACAGGCGATCAGAAGGGACCAAGATGATGACGCCGACCTAGCAATTGAAATGGAAGAACTCTTAAACAAAACAAGCAAGTCGCCTAAGCGGAAGAGGGCAAGAAAATATACAAGGATGGAAACAAATGAGGCCGGTTCCCGCAGCCTTCATATCGCTGTCCCAAGGGAAGAGCATGATTTGAGTGATGCAATGCCGGAGAAGTACACAATCACCACGGTTGAGTTGGGACGTCCTTCTGGAGCACAAGTGGTGGAAGAAGCTGAAAGTTCGTTTCAGGCATTGAAGGATAGGCTGGTGAAAAAGGAAGGAAAGTACAAAAGATTGAAGAAAGAACACAAGGCGTTGGTTGAGTATGTGCAAAATCTCGCACATCCTGTTGCTCAAGGTAATCCAGCGGCAGAGCTTCCACCAGAGTTGCCACGAGAGCCGGTCAGTGGCCTTGAAGAAGTGAAGAGGGCTGTACGAGAAGGGGACAAATGGATTAATGGTGTCCGTACTGAGGCTGAAAAGTTTATGGCGGATCTTGCCTCAGCATTTCAAAATGCCTCCGGTATTCTTTCACGCTTGGATGATGTTGAGCAAGCTTGGGGAGATACCCACATCTTTCAAGACAAAACTATCCCACGTCTTGCTGTTTTGATGCGTGTGCCCACGCAGACTTTGGTGAATGAAGGGGTAATTCAAGCGGGTGATAGGTATGATTTCCGTGGGTGGCATTCAGCAGCGTTCACTGGGAAGAGTTTCTTTGACACTGCAGCAATGGAGTCCTCCAGGATCAGGAAAGCTATGAGGAATATCCACGAGGGTATCCTCAACACGTTGGAGGCAGTCTTTGCCAATCGAATGACTGCTAAGGAGGTTGATGTTGAGGGGTTGAGGGCAAGATTGCAGCCATTCTTTACGGAGATGAGGACATTTTCCCAATTGGATTTTGAAAACATCTCCACATTTTCAACAATCATTCAGAGTACGCAAGATTCTATGGAGACTTGGGAAAAATCTTGTGAGAAGCATGAGCAAATGGTAGCCATCTTGGAGTATCAGCTGAATCTTACTCCATCAATTTCCGAGGAAGAGGTAGACGCAGTGCTGGCACGATTCATAGCGTACGCGGTCAGAGAGAAGAGCAGCGAACTGTCATGGACGAGATCTTCTAGAAGGGTAGTGGGCATTAACGCCATGATGGCCTAAAAGAGGAATCTTCTATTTTGGGGAGCATTTTATGACACCCACCTTCCTCGCGCCTTTAGGGCTTAATCTGTTTTAGGGGTCTGAGGTGGCACGACCGGGCTATCCAAATTAATTAATCCTGAGCCGGCCCATGGACTTGGCTACAGCTATAAAGGGGGAGTCCTCTCATTTGTAAAAGCATTCATGAGGACAAGAATTAGAGTAGAAGTCTGGAGTAGAAAGACAACTAAGTGATAGCTTAGAAGTAGCTTAGTAGATTGATAGTGTAGTTTGAAGAAGAGGGAAAGTTTTCCCTTGAAAACTTTGTAAGAAATCAAGGTAACACTCTCCAATAAAAGAGTTTTTCATTGATGGTGAATTTCACTTTGTTATGAGTAGCTAGGCAAGGTTTCTTTCGCCCTTCTGATTCAAATGGTAGCATAAAATAGTTCAAAGTAGTATAATTTTCATTCCATGCAAGTAGATGTTAGCTGTGGAATGTGGTGTTTGATCTAAGCAACTTCGTCTATCCATACCACTAGTGTATTTGCTGATGGTGAATGCGCCTTGTGTGGTCAACTAGAAACGTTTGGGCCTAACCTCAATCACAGTTTGAATGATGGTATGCGTCGTTGTGATGGTATCTTCATGTCAAGTGGTATTATGAACATCCTTAGTCATCTCCCTTGAAGATTGCACCGACTCCGTGGAAGCTGTCCGATGCGAGGCAAAGCGAAGTCCGGTTATAAGTTTGCTGAAGTCAAGCTCCATATCCCACACCTTCGAGTAGATTAGAATCTTCTTAACCCTACCCCATTTCAATTCAGTTCTTTTTGATTAGAATAGGAAACCCGCACTTCATAGATAAATCTTTCGAGCACTTGAATTCCTTTCTCCGCTGCTGAACAATTCCGTAAGTCCCCTTGAAATACCAGCAAATCACATAGAGCCAAACTGAGCCTATTCGCACTTAAAGAACCTTGAGGTTGAACGCACGAACTTTCTGGCAATCTTAGCATGCGAAATACTTTGATCAAGAGAGAATAGGGAAGCCGTTGGCAACTTTATTCTGCGTTGGTGCGGTCACGAAAATCACATCAACAGTATCCAAGCGGTGAAGATTTCACCCTTATAGCATATAATCGATGCGGATTAATGATGTTGTTTATGATAGAAAAGCAAGGAGTCGCTTTCTTGGCAACAGTCTTGTATTATGGTTAAGTAAGAAACAAGCTTTAGTTTCATTGTCCACAGTAGAAGAGGAGTATATTGCAGCAGCTTTTTAATGTCCCACCTGTTGTGACCTTTTCACACATCGCCCCATTCAAAATGGGGACCCCTAATTTTTTTGCTCCATTCTGGTCTTTTTGGCTTTGTTTTTTGGTCTCTCTCTCCGTCTGTCTCTTTTCTGATGGTCTACTTTCTCTGGACGCTCCTCTGGCCTCCCAAGCTTTAAGCGTGAATTTGCCAAGTCTAAAATTAGGGGTTTGAGTCTTCCTCGGCCGGGCTTTGAGGTCGGTGGCAGGAATAAATTAAAATTGAGCTCAATATTGTTGTTTCGGCAGGTTTCAAAGAAGCTCTCAAAGAAAATTATCGTGATTCCGGTACTTACTATTTTAGTAAGTGATTACAGCGCATTCGCCAACATTTTCGATTCGGCTAAATACACCACACCTTCCGAGTATATCGATCACAGTGATGCCAAATTTGATGAAATGCATTTAATTTACTATTTTTTAGCAACCGGCTTCCGTGAGCAAATTCTGCAGCAGATGCGTAGGTTTTTCTTTGCATGTCTGCATATTCCTTCTGGGTTTTTCAAGACCTTCGCAACGATGTAACATGCAAAGTGAGATGACAACTTTCAGGATTCAGCCTTCCGAGGCTATTTTTAGGGTTTGCATGTCGGGGTTTCTTTTGCATGTCGAATGATTCCTGATGGGTTTTTCAAGAGCTTCGCGATGGTGTGACATGCAAACGGAGATTCCCACTCAGTAAGGAACTTGCTATTTTAGCAGGTGTGTCCTGGCAGCCGCCACCCAGCAGTTCAGATTCACGAGCTGATCGCAGAATGCCGCGAACGGCGACAAACGGAGATCTTTGATACGTGACGCAAAGCGGTAAGTTAGGTTTCAGCCTTCGGAGCCTAAAATAGGCATCAAAAAGTCAAAATCTTCAAACTGGATGTAAAACCATCGCGACCGCCGCTCTTCTGTGCTATCATCTCACGTGAAATTCCCCGTCAAACGAACACTTACTATTTATAGTAAGTCAATTTGGAAACTGGCTAAAAATAGTAAATCAGTTGCATGCGTCAATGTCAGCCAACAGGTCATGTGGTGAGGAGCGTCTCATTAAAATTTCAACTCGATCGGAGCATGGGAGCTATCAGAAACATGAGGTTACTATTTATAGTAAGCCACCTTCAGAAACAGGCTATAAATAGCAGGGTGACTAAATGTGGCAGTGTCGACAGGTTGATAGGGTTATGAGGAAGCTATGTTTAAAATTTCAAGTTGATCCGAGATTCAGAGGCGCAAATTCAGAGAACTTACTATAAATAGCAGGGCACGTAAGCTGGCGAAGGATGAGGTAAATTTGTCTAAGTCTGGAACTTCGTCCTGCAGCCATGGCAAAATGCGCCCAGTTGATGAGGAGGCATAAAAAATTCTAAGTTTGAACTTCATCCAGTAGACAGGCCTAAATGCGCTAAGTTTGAAAAAGGTCAAAGAAAGTCAACGCCACTTCATCCCTCTGCCTAGCCCAAATGCGCCTTCAAGCATATGCCAAGCACAAAAAAAAATTCTAAGTATGAAGTTTATCCTGCTCAGGGGGCAAAATGCGCCCAAAGCACAAGTGGTCAAAGAAAGTCAATAATTTCTATCTTGAAGGCATAGTAAAATGCGCCCAAGTTTAGAGAGTTGATGGCAAAATTTTCTAAGTCTGGAGTTCATCCTCCACCACCCCCTAAATGCGCCATCCTTCATGCAAGTTCAAATGCGCCCAGCAAGCAAGAAGGTCAAAAGGTCAACAAAGTTTATCCTCCTCACATGCTGAAATGCGCCCACCTCATAAGAAAGTCAAGGAAAATTGCTAAGTATGAAATCTATCCTCCTCAAAGGGCAAAATGCGCCCAAGTTTCAAGAGGGTCAAAGCAAAGTCAACGAGCTCATCCTCCTCAAGGGGTGAAATGCGCCCAAATGCATGCATGTCAAGACAAAAGAGGAAGTTGAAAAGTCACTCAAAGGCGTTGTTATCCACCACCTACACCAAAATGCGCCCAAGAAAGGAGGGAGTCAACAAGTCAAACAAGATCGTCCTTCACATACATGGAAATGCGCCCAAGGAAGAAGTGGGTCAACAAGTCAAAGTTTTTATCCTTCTCACCCTCCTAAATGCGCCCAAACAAGCTCAAGTGAAGACAAAAAAAAGTGAAGTTGAAAGGTCATCCCTCTTGCATGCCTAAATGCGCCCAAGTTAGGATGGTAAAAGGTGAGTGGAGGTGGTAAATAAGGTGAAAAATATTGCCAAGGCGTGGTCAATGCTTGGTAAATACTTGGCGTTATCCTCCTTCATCCACAAAAGGCGCCTAAAGTTATAAAGTGTGAAAATTTTCTAAGGCGTGATTTTTCCTCTTCAAGTATAAAGGTGGTGAGTGATGGAAAATAAAATTGCTAGGCGTATCCTCTTGCATATGCCATATGCGCCTAAAAGTGTTGAGGGTGAGATGACAAGTGCAAGGCGTTGAAATTTAACATATCCTCCATGAAGTGTGATGTGCGCCATGCAAGGTGTGAAGTAAAGGGGAGGTAAATATTGTTGGGCGTTTGAAAAATACTCACCTTCAAGTGTGATGCTAGGCATGTGAAGTGTGAAGATAAAATGCTAGGCGCCAAGGGTGATGAAAGTGAGAAGGTGTTAGAAAATTTCCTAAGACATGTGAGGTGTGAAAATTTTCTAAGGCGTGGTGAAGAAGTATGTATGAGATGATTTTTTTTTTTTTTAATTTTCTCTAAGACGTTGGAATATTGCCTTTCAAGTGTGAAGTTAAATACGAAGTGGTGGCTAGAAAATAAAATGTGCCAGGCGCCTCTATGAATGAAATTTTTTCTAAAATGAAGTTGATAAAATTTTCCCCACTGGCGAATGAAACAAAATTTCCAGGGCAAAATTTTCAAAGTTTTTCAAGATGATTTAAAAATTTTCTAAGGCATGAAGTATTCCCTTCCTCTAGAAAATATGCCTAAGTCTGGTGAGATGGTGAATTTTCCCGAGTTCAGAGTGAATTTTGCCAGTGATGAAGTCAAAAGATGTTGGCAATGCAGGAATAAAAATTTCTCAAGTCAGAGCAACAAGAAATCTTCACAGATGTGAAAAACGGATTTAAATTTCACAGAGAATATTTTCTAAGGTTCAAAATTCAAGAAAATCAAATGAACCCGTTCGTTGGGTACCCATGAATTCAAAGCATTTTGAAAGAAATTTTCTTCTGGGTATTGAAGATTATCGATGAGGAGTTGATTTTAAGGTCTTCCACAGCTTGTCGAGAATTTTGGGATAAAGATTTTAAGTGAGCACCAGGTTGATGAATTTCCTAAGGGAAATTTGAAAATTTTCTAAGGCAAAGTGAAGAAAACGTATTTTCAAGGTGAAATTCTCCAGACGATGGATTTGAAAGGAATTGCCTAGGTGAATTTGCCCAAGCTCTTAGGAAGGATAGTTTTCTTGAGCCAGAGATGAATAAAATCGAGGTTATCAGAGCTCCAGCAGGTGAAATGAATTTCCCAAAGATGAAGTTTATCTAAGGCATGAACTTGAACACAAAGTTGACGATGAACGCTTGGAGATCAAAGCATGAAAATCAGGTAAGTGAGTTAAGTTTATATCATGAAGTACTCTAATACCCCTCTCCTTGCTTGTTTTGCAGGAGAAATGTTGAGGCCAGAGCACGATGACTTGAAGTGGAAGCACGATGAAGATGAGTTATAATCTCGAAGGAGGAAAATTTGCAAGAAAATGGCTAAGTGTTAAGACTTAGTATAACTCAAAGTGACGAAGATGAAGACCCTCAAGTGGAAGAAATCAAAGAACAACGCCAAGAAAGAAGATCGAGAACAATGTGAACGCGTCTACAAATGGAATCTTCTAGAAGGATGATGGTGGACATTATGGCGCATTTATTACCCCACTCTCCTTTGTGGCGGTTTTTAGGGCAATATTATTTAGGGCTGAGGTGGCACGATTCTGGCCACTCTATTGATTGTAACCCTAGCCGCCTTTTGGGACTTGGCTAGCTATATAAAGGGGGAGTCCCCCTCATTAGAAGATTAGAATTAGATTAGACATTGGAGTAGTAGACATTGAGAGAGTATTAGCATTAGAGTTAGATAGTGTAGCATTGTAGAGCATTTTTGCATAATTTGGAGAAGAGAGAAAGTTTTCCCTTTGAAAACTTTTGAGGAGATTGTTGTGTAACACATTTTATGATAATAGATCTTTTCATTGATGATGGAATTCGTCTTGTCATGAAATGCTAGCAAGGTTTCTTCTTCCTTTCGTATCCAAGTAGCTTAAATTCATGCAAGTAGCTTACTTTGGTGTGTGGTGTTTCATTGAGATAGCTTCACTTTATTCCATACCACTAGCGGCTTGTTGATGATAAGTTCGCCTTGTGTGGTCAACTAGACATTATCTTGAGTTTAACTGCCAGATTTATATGCTTATATGCCGCTGTGATGGTGTATGCAACAGCAAAGTCATAAATTTGAACATCTTTTGCTATTTCCCTTGAAGATTGCACCGATTTTGCTGAGGCTGTCCGACGGAGGCTAGGTGAAATCCGGTTGAAGTCTATTGAAATGAAGCTCCACACATCCTGCATTTAGAATAGAACATAAACTTCTTAGGCCCTACACCCTTTTAAATTCAGTTCATTTTCGGTTAGAATTAGGAAACTTGCGCTCACCTGCCAAATCATTTGAATCACACGAAAACCCTTAATCTACTGTTTGTTGTTAGCCGTCGAACAATTGTGTAAGTCCCCTTGACGCCGCAAACGTATCACATCCGAGCCAAAGCCCGGAGCCTGGCCGCTCAAAGGAACCTTGGGTTGAAAGCATGATCTTACTCGCAATCTTAGCATGCTGAATACTTTGTTCAAGAGGGGATAGAGCGTCCGTTGGGAGACTTTATTCTGTGTTGGTGCGGTCTCAAAAACCACGTCAACACCACCCTAGTTGGAACAAATTTTCACGATTTCCCAATGTTTGACAATGCGGGCATTTTGTTAGATAGTTTATTACCTTCTAACATCCTAAATCTTTGTGGGATAGTTTTTTCATAGCGAAGATAAATATTTTGTTCACCGATGAAAAAATGATTTTCTCATCTCATAGCATTCACAATCATTCACAGGTTAAGACTTGCACGCCATAAACATATGACATGAACTTTCAGTAGACCCAAATTTGATAACATATTACACATTTCATGAACATTGCATTGATGGCTGATTTTGAATTGAAGATTCAGTGATATACATTTATTTCAAAAATATAACACTGAGAATTGTAGTTGGATGAAAGACATGAACATTTCTTGACTTGAAATTACATTTGAAATTGGAATCCTTCAACCTGGTTTGCATAGCTGGTAGTTGCACGACCATTCCCAATGCATACACTACACATTCCTTAGTTATGTGATGCCTTTATTGACCGCCCAGGCATATAAATCTTCCCCCAATGGTAGTGATTCCTTTAAATGGTATTGGCGGCAGATATAAAATGAATAAGGACCTGTTTTAGCCAACTGCATCCTCCTTGACCGATTGACCTCCAAACTCCCATGTAGCCTTCCAAGTCACCTCGTAAGCCTCATTTGCTAGTCCCACAAACATACTCGATTCCATTTGTAACTCTCACGCTTCACAAGAGTTTTGATTTTTGTCTCCTTTCACCACCCAAGCTGCTCACATGGCTAAAGGAATAGATGGCAGTAAGTTTATAATCTTTGATGCAAAGCTAAAGGCTACACTATGTTGTTTCTTCTAATCACGCCTCTCTAATTCAGTTGACTCCTTATCATAATGCTATGACAGATAAAGACAAGATCGAGCTTCCCTAAACAATACGCCACTTTATCTTCAACAGTTGGAAACTATAGTATCTTACCATAAATAATAACATTATTTACAAGTACATTGTAGAAACCCTTTGTTTCTGTTTTACGAATCGTGAGTTTTGGTTTGTTTTTGCAATTTTTGATTTTTTTGGGTTTTTGTGCAAAAAAGGTAAATTGCGATTTTGCAAGAAATATGAAATAAATTGTCTAAAAATTATTCAACTCTGGAAAAGATTGAATCTATTGAAAATATTGAAGCCAGTCTATTTGTTTGACTACTGGACTTATTACAAGTGATATCCAATAACATGCAAATTAATAAACAATGAATTCTAATAGAAAAACCTGGTGAAAACGCAGCAAGCTGATCTGATATATTGATAGTACGGCTGCATTAAAGATCTCTTCTCCCTCTGAATAATGATGGCATATGATTCCAGATGCAGGGGCGCCACTACTGGTGAAGACTGGAGGTCAAAAACAGAAGCGCCTTTCTCAAGAAATGGAGTACGGCCTTTGAGATGGTACGGCCAGGTACAGGAAGGTACGGCCCTGTCAACAGCAGCAAGTACACTTGTACGGCTTCTTGGAATCAGTGTATAAACCCTATGAAATGATGCGCCTTGATTGCAAGATGTCCTCAGGATGAAAAGAATGTATGAAACCCTGGAGATTAAATAACTGTGAAGTTCAATGATTTCCTCTGGATGAAGAAACCTCTGTGCTGGCAATAAATCAGATGTTATTTCACACCCTCTAAACTGCTTCCAATGGAGATGGCTCGTTCCCCAAGGAATTCAAGACTGAAACCCTAAAGCTTCTTGCTCAGACCAAACTTGATCAATTTCCAAAATCAATAATCACATAATGGCTCAAATCCCAATGAAAATTGCCTTATACTCTCAAAAGTGCGAATTCCTAAAAGATAGGGATTTTAAAAGAATTCGACTTCTTTATTATTTTAATATTTCAATAGTCTCCGGGCAATTTTTAATTATAAAATATAATCACCAACTGGCCCCTTTCTGATGATGGGCGACCCCTCAATCCAAATCACTTAAGTTATAATAAATTATTATAACTTTATATTATAATCTCCAAATAATTAATATTTAATTAATACAATTAAATATTAATATCTCTCTCATTAATCATCCGATGCCTAATCCGTCTGAAGCTGACGAACACTGAAGTGATTCTGAACACTGCCAAAACCATACTGCTAAAAATAGCAGGGGTCCCACGCTGACTGCCAAGAACTGCTAAAAATAGCAAAAATAAAGCAACTTCTCTAAGATGTGTCCTAATGAGCCCCGAACGGAAAGCCACTGATCAAGAACTAATCAGTTGAGCCAAGTCTGGAATGACCTCTATCCAAACTAATATCAGCCTACGAGGGTCGTAGAGGATAGGCTAACTGCGGTTCGAGAGATGTCACTCTATAGAGTTGGGACATGACAAACTGGGCTATAACTGATATAATATTTTAGTCTCACAAATTTGTACCTCAGTACTTAATTCTAACAATCTTCAAATAATTCTACAAACTATGAATAACCCTAAAACCTTCAAATCTTGAGTATTTTGAAATACTGGAATTTGTCTTCAAAACTGAAAAATAAACTTCCCTCTGAAATTTGTCTTCAATGAAGACTCACAAATTTTGAAACTAAGCATGATCGTGCAAATGCACAACCCCTGAATAGAGTTGTCAACAAGCAACCTTAGACGATCTTTCACTCCTATAGCTATTGTTCCTCATGGGGGTTTTCGTCCTCAAGAAGCCAAGACTTTTTAGTCCAACCAGCAAACCCTATCAATTCATCTCCAAACATCCATGAGCAAAAAAACTCATAAAATGCTTTTATATTACTCCCAATTTCCCATGCCCAAGTTGGCATTTAAATTTATTTTATTTTATTCACTTTATCACCTTATATCCCCTTAAAGTTGGGCGACCAACTTTATAATATAAAATTAACATTTTAAACCTCCTTATAACTCCTTATTATAAAGTCACTTTAAATATATAAATAACGCTTAAAGTTAAATATTTTAAATTAACTTTAATAATAACATTATTTAAACCTTAAACCCTGGACCATGATAACTACCAAGATTAAACCATGGTGAGAAACCGCCAACATGCCCAACATAGAAATACTGCTAACTGACCAGGTTGTTGACAACCCTGTGACACTAAAAATAGTGTGGACAAAGTGCCCAAGAAAAGCTCCGGAAGGTACACTGCAAAAACCCTAGAAAACACTGAGCTGGGAAACACCAATTAAGCACAACTGGTTGACTAACAAGCCACAAACGCTCTCAGAGGGGCCCCATAACCATCCTGTTAGTCTACAAGGACCAAGTGATAGACTAACCACAACACTGATGACTGCCTAGGAAAAGGGGGCATTACAAGCTTCTTGTTGCACTCAAGTTCTTTGGATGAAGCAAACTTTGAAGGACATAAAGGTTGAATTTGAGCATCCCATTACCATATTTTGTGATAATACAAATGCAATTATTGTCTCGAAGAATCCAGTTATGCATTCATGAACAAAGCTTTTTCCAATCAAATATCATTTCTTAAGAGAATAGTTGGTTGATCAGCAGGTTAAGTTAGAGTATGTTGCTACAAAAGAACAAATTGCGGACATCTTCACAAAGCCACTTCCAAAAGAGACTTTTGAGTGCCTAAGAGAGAATTTGCGAGTGTTATCACTCTCATCCAGTCACTAAATTCTTAAGAAGAAGCATGTGTTCAGGGGGAGCTATTCATTGTCTTATCTCTCAGCCCCGGAAAACCTTTGCCATTGATGTCAAAGGGGGCGTAGAGTAAGTGTCATGTCCCCGAATTGGAGATATTAAATTAATTATTTATAAAGTTATTCCAATAAATTAATATCAAAAGGATGAATTTATATTTAATTAATTTAATAAAGTGACTAAATAAAATAATATATTATAAAGTCACTTAAGGAATAAAATAATATTATTTCTAGAAGCTTCCTGAAAAATCATTGAGAAATCTTTATAAGGAGCTATTGGCTTAGCATTTGGGCATGCTTGATTTGGAATTCATTTCTCATTACCAATTTGGTAAGGAAGTTGAATGCTTTGCTTGCTCGAGTTTTGAAGACTCTAGAGTACCACGTTCGGTTGTGAAAGATCAACCCTAGCTGGAATCAGTGTTCCACGGGGACGCATCCCCCCCAAAAAAACCCTGTGTTTCCTAGACGGGGATGTCTCAAAGACTTGGGGGGGGACCTCCCCCCAGCAGCCCACCACCAGTGTCGCTGTCTCCAAGATGCCACTAGGACTTCGAGGATGTTGGGGTGTCCTCAAGATGTCTAGGGGACTCCTATTTGTCTCCAAGATGTATAATTCTTATACTTATACATCTTTTTATAACTATTTTTTCAAGTACTATATGTATTTCAACACCCTGCTGCCCCTCCACCGTCTTCCCCGCACTGTCCCTAAACTTAGACCCCCCATCCTCGCGTCCCCGAAACACATCCCCTACCATCCCCCCGTCCCCATCACTGAAACCCCGTGGAACACTGGTTGGAATTGTTGAGGAATCCATCCAAGGTTTCTACAGGTGCTTATTGAAGATTGAACAAGGATTTTTTGAATCTTGCACTAGTTGTTGTATTATTGCAAGGAGTTATTTGTGTAGTAGCTGATGTATTATTGCACTTAATGCAATAGCTGGTTTATTATTGCATTGGATCTGCAACAGCTGATTTATTGTTGTAGGATCGATTGTTCCAAATTTAATGGTCAATGACCAAATTTGGAAAACATAAGGAGTTTGATTTATTGGGAACTTCTGAGGGTGCAAATTAAAAATTAAAGTATTGACCTAGCTACCTGCTTGCTTGTTCAAATATTTCTAAAGGACAATATTTTTGAAGATTATTTTCAGTCACAAAAAGCCAAATAATATTTTTGACAGATGCAGACAAATTAGAGATGAGACAAATATAAAAGTGGAGGCTTTATTAAACTATAAGCCAAATCGCAGCTTATGGAGGAATAGCTGAAATTAAAGAAGTGACGAGTCTAATATTTCTAGTCCATTGAATATTTATTCAGGTTCACAATTCATAGAAGGTGGATATTTTGGAGTCAAGCTATATTAAATAATTCAGGTCTGAGCAGCAAGAAAGTATTGAAGACAATTTCCATTGCCAGAAATAAATATCAAGCTTCTACAAGAAACGGATTATTTGACAGAAAAGACAAATTACAGACAGAGCCAAATCAAATAATATCTTATAAGCTATCAATTTCTTATGAAATAATGCCAAAAGCAGAAAAGACGGGAACGTGTTGTGACCTTTTCGCGACACATCAGCCCCATTCAAGATGGGGACCCCTAATTTTTGCTCCATTCTCGTCTTTTTGGCTTTGGTTCTTTTCTCTCTCTCTCTCTGTCTGCCTCTTTTCTATGGTCTGCTTCCTGGGGACGTTCCCGTCTGCAAGCTTCAACATGAATTTGGCCAAGTCTGAAATTAGGGTTTGAGTCTTTCCAGCCAATTTGAAGTCAAACGAGGTGAATACATTGAAAATTGAGCTTAACATTGTTGTCAACATGTTTCCAGTAGGCTCTCAGCAAATTTTCATCCGATTCTAAGGTACTTACTATTTTTAGTAAGTGTGAAATTACAGGCGATTCGTCAACATTTTTGAGATTCCCATTACCACAATTCACACCTCAGAGTATAATCGACCGCTGCATGCCACAAATTGGGTTTAAAACGTATAACTTTACTATTTTAGTAGTCCAACTTCCGAGAAAAATTTCAGGGTCTTCGCATGCGTAGCTTTTCTTGCATGTCCGGATATTCCTTCCTGGTTTTTCGGTGACCTCTAAGAATGATGTAACATGCAAGACGAGGTGACAACTTTCAGAATTCAGCCTTCCGAGGCTATTTTTAGGGTTTGCATGTCAGGGTTTCTTTTGCATGTCAGGTGATTCCTGATGGGTTTTTCGAGAGCTTCGCGATGGTGTGACATGCAAACGGAGATTCTCACTCAGTAAGGAACCTTGCTATTTTAGCGTGTTTTTTCCGACACCGCTTCCCAAAGAATTAATCATGAGCTGGATCGCATGTCACGTAAACGCCAGACAAACAGAAGTTTATTTGATACGCATGCGTGAGCTTTAATTATGGTTTTAACTTCGAGCCTAAAAATAGGCGTAAAAGTCAAAATTTTCAAAACCTAAACTATCAAGCAGCAAAGATCTCCTTCGTGATATCCGGCCGGTGAAATTTCGTCGATTGGAGCACTTTACTATTTATAGTGCTGATTTGGAACCGCTAAAAATAGTAAATTTGATCAGACAAGGCCGGGCATTCAACAGTGTGCCAATGCGGGTGAGGAGCGCCTCATTAAAATTTCAAGTTGATCGGAGCAGGGGAACTGTCAGAAGCAAGCAGTTGCTATTTATAGCAAATCATCTTCAGAAACATGCTAAAAATAGCAGGGTAAGTAAAAGTGGCAGTGTCGACAGGATAATGAGGTTGCGAGGATCCAGTGTTTAAAATTTCATGGCAATCTGAGCTTCCGAAGTGTGAAAATCAAGAGGCTTACTATAAATAGCAGGACATGAAGCAAGTTGGTGAGGTGGAAGCAGGAAAAATTTTCTAAGGCAAAGTTTCATCCACTTGCCTAGGTAAAATGCGCCCTCAAGGTGAAAGCATAAGAAAAAATTTCTAAGTCTGAGACTTCGTTCACCTCCTAGGCCAAAATGCGCCCAAAAGAAGTGAGTCAAAGAAGTCAATGATTTCTATCCTGAAGGCATAGTAAAATGCGCCCAAAGCAAGAAAGGTCAACAAGGTCAAAGATTTTTGTCCTCCTCACCCCTCCAAATGCGCCCAAGTTTAGTGAGGTAAAAGTAAGTGAAGGTGGTAAGCGGGGTGAAATGTGATTAATGGCATGGTGAAAATAATATGCTAGGCATCATCCCTCTTCAAGTGATAAATGCGCTCAAGGTGGTGGATGTTGGAGAATTTTCCTAAGGCGTGTGGAGTGTGAGAACAAGATGTTGGGCGTGGTTTTATCCTTCACACATGTTAATATGCGCCAAGTAAAGAGTAAGTGTGGTGGTGAAATAAAAAGTGCTAGGCGTTGAAGGTGATGAGTGGTAAGGTGTTAGAAAATTTTTCTGAAGCATATGAAGTATGAAATAAAGTGCTAGGTGTGGTAATATTATTCTCCAAATGCTATGCGCCAAGGGTGGCAAAGTGAAATAAAGTATAAGAAGGGTGATGAAATATTTCTCTAAGGCGTTGGAAGTGGAGTCTTCTGGCAAGTGTAAAAGAGGAGAGGTTTAATATGCTAGGCGTGGTGAAATACAAGTTGTTGGTAAATATTGCTAAGGCGTTGAAGTTGCAAAGTGATAAAATTTCCTCTAAGGCATTGGAGCTCCAAAAATATTTTTCAAGTGTGAAATTAAATACGAAGTGTGGTGGCTAGAAAATAAAATGTGCCAGGCATCTCTGTGAATAAAATTTTCTAAGTGAAGTTGGTATTTTCATAGGCAAAAGTGGATCGAGCTGGATATAAAATTTTTTAAGGCAAAATTTTCGAAGTGATTCAAAAATTTCTAAGGCACAAAATATTTTCTTCCTCTAGAAAATGCGCCTAGACTCTGAAGAGATAAGATTTTCTTGAAGCACGAGCAGAGTTGCCAGAGATGAAGTCAGTGATTGCCAGCTGCACAGAATTGATACAAATTTTCCAAGTCAGAGCAAAATTCTCAGAGGGGATCGAAGAACGAGGACAAAATTGTTGAAAGAATAATTTTCTAAGGCTCAAAATTCAGAGAAATAAAATGAACCCGTTCGTTGTGCACCCATGGGTTCGATGCGTTCTGGAGAAAATTTTCTTCTGGGTATCGAAGATTGTCGATGAGGAGTTGATTTTAAGGTCTTCCACAGCTTGTCGAGGATTCGGGGATGAAGATTTTGATGGGCACTGGATTGATAAGTTTTCCTAAGGGAAAACTTGAAAATTTTCTAAGGCAAAATGAAGAAAATGTGTTTTCAAGGTGAAATTCTCCAGATGATGAATTTGAAAGAAACTGCCTAGGTAAATTTGCTTCAATCCTTCGTGAAGATAGTTTACTTGAGCCAGAAATGAATAAAATCGAGGTTATCAGAGCTCCAGCAGGTGAAATGAATTTCTCAAAGATGAAGTTTGTCTAAGGCATGAACTTGAACGCAAAGTTGGCGATGAACGCTTGAAAGTTGGAGCGTGAGGATCAGGTGGGTGAGTTAAGTTTATATCATGAAGTATTCTAATACCCCTCTCCTTGCTTGTTTTGCAGGAGAAATGTTGAGGCCAGAGCACGATGTCTGGAAGTGGAAGCACAATGAAGATGAGTTTCAATCTCGAAGGAGGAAAATTTGCAAGAAATTGGCTAAGTGTTAACTCAAGTGACGAAGATGAAAACCCTCAAGTGGAAGAAATCAAAGAACAACGCCAAGAAAGAAGATCGAGAACAGTGTGAACGCGTCTACAAATGGAATCTTCTAGAAGGATGATGGTGGACATTATGGTGCATTTATTACCCCACTCTCCTCTGTGGCGGTTTTTAGGGCAATATTATTTAGGGCTGAGGTGGCACGATTCTGGCCACTCTATTGATTGTAACCCAAGCCGTCTTTTGGGACTTGGCTAGCTATATAAAGGGGGAGTCCCCCTCATTTGTAATTCATTAGAATTAGATTAGACATTGGAATAGTAGACAGTAGACATTGAGAGAGTATTAGCATTAGAATTAGATAGTGTAGCATTGTAGAGCATTTTTGCATAATTTGGAGAAGAGAGAAAGTTTTCCCTTTGAAAACTTTTGAGGAGATTGTTGTGTAACACATTTTATGATAATAGATCTTTTCATTGATGATGGAATTCGTCTTGTCATGAATTGCTAGCAAGGTCTCTTTTTCCTTTCGTATCCAAGTAGCTTAATTTCATGCAAGTAGCTTACTTTGGTGTGTGGTGTTTTACTAAGATAGCTTCGCTTTATTCCATACCACTAGCGGCTTGTTGATGATAAGTTCGCCTTTGTGTGGTCAACTGGACATTACTTTGAGTTTAACTTCAGTTGTGATTTATATGCTTATATGCGTCGTTGTGATGGTGTATGCATGTTAAGTCATAATTTGAACATCTTTTGCTATTTCCCTTGAAGATTGCACCGATTTCGCTGAGGCTGTCCGACGGAGGCTAGGTGAAATCCGGTTGAAGTCTATTGAAACAAAGCTCCACATATCCTGCATTCAGAATAGAACATAAACTTCTTAGGCCCTACACCCTTTTAAATTCAGTTCATTTCCGGTTAGAATTAGGAAACTTGCGCTCACCTGCCAAATCATTTGAATCACACGAAAGCCCTTAGTCTACTGTTTGTTGTTAGCCGCCGAACAATTGTGTAAGTCCCCTTGAAAATACCAGCAATATCACATCAAGCCAAACTGAGCCTATTCGCACTTAAGGAACCTTGGAGTTGAAAGCATGATCTTACTCGCAATCTTAGCATGTTGAATACTTTGTTCAAGAGAGGATAGAGCGTCCGTTGGGAGACTTTATTCTGTGTTGGTGCGGTCTCAAAAACCACGTCAACAGAATTTGCGCTAGAAGGAGGGCGAATGCGAATAACAGCTACAGCATGCAGTTGTGTTGAAGTAGAAAGGGTTTGAAGTACACAAAGAGTTCCATTGGAGAAGATTATCATGAAACAAGATGGTGTTCTTTCAGGATTGAAGAATCTCGCGCGCAGCCACTAAAAGAAGCAGTACATCCTGGATCGTATCACTTCGTTTTCGCCAGACAAGTTGAAGAGAATCTTGAGGTCTACGCCCAGTTCATATAAAGATTTTGTGGAGTTAGAGCTACCTACGAGATCAAGGAAGAAGAAAGAAGTTTATTCAAGCAAAGAAGTCAAGTCAAGTGAAGAATTCTTATCCAACGAAGAAGTTCACTCAAGCGAAGAAAGCGGAGAAGAAATCTCAAGTTTGTTCAGAACTCCACCTAGTGCTTCGAGGTTTGCTCAGCCAAAACAAGTTCAAGCTGTTGTGCAAGAGCCAGCCCAAGTGATTGTGTATCAAAGGCGACTACCAAATCAAGCAATGGCTCAACCAGGAGGTCAACCAGGAGGTCAGCAAGGAGGTCAACCCGCTCCAAACGGTGCTACATGGTTGGTTACCAACCCATCTCCACTAGAGTTTCAAGACTACCATGAGATGCCAAAGAATCCTGAAAATTTTTGTACTAAGTTCATTGCCAATGATGTTAACTACACAGCTGAGGACCATATCAAGATGTTTGAAGGTCACCTACGCAATAGGCAGATTGGGTATGCAGATGTGGCTTGCCGCCTATTTCCATATTCTTTGGGAGAAGAGGCTCATTTTTGGTTCATTCACTTACCAGTGGGGTCTATAAGAACATGGGAGCAGATGAAGGGGGCCTTCATCGGAAAGTTTGGTATACCAGCCACCCCGGTAGAGCTTTATCGTCAATTTGCGGAAGTAAGAAGACAAGACAAAGAGCCCATCCATGCATTCAACAATAGGTTCCAAAAGGCCCTCAATAGGTTACGCACTCCTTATGTTATTGATGACGCTCGAGAAAGCTACTATTCAGCACTTGATCCTTTGACTGCAACGTTCGTAAGATCTCACCCCACTCCAGCGGATATAAATCAAGCTTATGCTAAAGCTGTTGAAGTAAGTCAAGGTTTAGGACAGAATATAACTGGACCCTCATTATATACTGGTCTAGTTACAGTAAACAATCAAGTGCCAACGATCGCCCCAACATGGAATCAACAAGTTCTAGCGCTAAATGCAATTCCACAGCCAGCTTATCAAGTGCAAGCACCATCAAGTCAATTGGTTCTCCATCCTGGGATGCCTTTGTCCCAGACGCAAGTCCCACAGCCTGTTTATCTCCAAAACACGGTGCCACCAATGAAAATTCCAGAGGAGAGAGATGAAATAAAAGATTTGATAGAACAAGTGAAGAGGCTGTCAGCTGAGGTGACTCACCTCAAGAATCAAAATAATCAGACGCCAATTATGCAACGAAATTATCAGGCACACCAAGGTGCTAACCGAGGATATCAGAATAATCCTCCAAGTCATCAGGATACCCATCAAGGATACCATCAAGATAACAGTCATGGGTATAGGAACAATAATCAAGGATTTCAGAAGAGGTCCTGGAATACAGGGCCCAACAACGGAGGTGTCCCATCGCCGTTGGACAATCCGCCACCTCCTGAAAACCGTCCTGCAGATAGAATTTATATGGCCGAAACTACCTCGTCAGGATGGTGTAGGTTACATAACACGAACCAGCATTCTGAGCTTCAGTGCCATGAATTCCAAGTCGTGGCTGGTATTCTCAAGGGTGAAGCAAGTAATACAGGGGCCTCAGAGAACCCTCCAATTACAGGATATGAATTAGTCCCAGCGCCCAGATATGATCAAGCATTGATAATAGAAGATTGCAATGTCCCACCTGAGTTTCAGAGTTACACGCCCCCACCAGTTAATCACCAATTTCCATCAGCTTCATCAAACGCTCCCGTGGGGATGCCAGAGTTTCAAATACCGTCAGAAGTTCACGCCACATATGCATCACCAGAAGAGCCTCTCCATAGAGATGGTTATGTTTTTCCACCTCTCAACAACGACGTCTTGGTAGAAGGAAGAGGGGAGGTGCAAGCTTTTCAAACATCCGGAGGAGCGACACCTAAAGTTTATCAAAGGAATTATCATCAGAAAGAGCCACTGACATCATCAATACCTCCTAATAATTTTACGACTCCGCCGCACCCCAACGCGAGCAATAATCCGGGTTTGCCTAGAGATTCTCCAGAGTACAGGCGGCAGAATGTAACGCAAGGCGGAGGAGGACAACAAGTCATTCAACAGCCAATTCATCAAGCTGAGCAGAGACAAAAGGAAAGTCTTCCTAGAGAGGATGTGAAAACACTTGGCTCTTATGTCCTAGAAGAGTTCAAAAGGGTGAAGGTTAGTCTCCCCTTACACGAGCTAATGAAGATTTCAGAGGTCAGGGATACAGTTCTGAGAAGTGTGTATGAAGCGCCCGTTGCGAGGAGTACATCACAAGAAGCAACCAGTGCACCAAGGAATCCTCCTGTTGTTACACAATCTCGTCCTGTACAGAATGCAAATATGGTAGAAGAAGTGCCTCACGCGCCATTTGACACTTGGGAAGCTCCGCAACAACCTCAAAATTTCGTAGGTATGGTACAGGGTTCTTCAAATGCTACTGAAAAGTCATGGATTGAAGATAAAAGGAAACGGTTCAATATTCCTGCGGAGCAGAAGCAAAAACAAGAGCAAACGCGGAATCCAAAAGAGGTTGTTCAAGACAATCAATTTCAATCAAGTAGAAAAGATGAAAGGGAGAATGCCTCAGCAAATGAAAGGAAGAAGCCAGTGGTATTTTATCAGGGAAAGGGTGAGCCAGCCCCATTTCTGGTTTCAGTTAGAATTTTTGGGAAGTTATTGCATAATTGTTTGATCGATTCTGGTGCATCAAGTAATGTCATGCCTTTGAAGGTATGTCAGGCGTTAGGTATAATCCCGCTCAAAACCAACAAGAAGGTGACTCAGCTGGATAAGACGGAAGTTCCAGTTGTAGGGGAATTAAATGGTATTCATATGCAGCTAGCGGCGGATCCCAGAATTCAGAGTCGCATCGACATATCAGTTGTGGATATACCGGATGGTTATGGCATGCTATTGAGCAGAGATTGGTCCAGAAAATTGAATGGATACATTGCGACTGACTTCTCCCACATGTGGTTGCCTTGGAAGGGAGTTCCGAATCAGATAAAGATCGAAAGTACACCACGGCTCAAATTAATGATTACAGAATGTGGTGAAAATAGTGATGTTTTATTCATGGAAACTGATTTGGGTACGTACAAGCCTGTTAAGAAAGAAGTCCTCACACTGCAAAGCTCGGAGGGAGAGAGGTTTTCAGGGGATACCCCTGCCTTCACCGAAGTGTTGATTGAAAATGATTCAAGTAGGAATGAGAATGAAGAGACGTTCAAAGATTCTATGTTAAAAGATGTAAAGCAAGAGACAGAAAGTGCCCCCATCAGAGACTTATCGTTACCCATTTACAAAGCTTTCTATTCGGAGAACACAGGTGCCATGGGTAAGACCTCCTCAGAGCAAGTCCCGGAGATGATTCCACAAGTCACTTTAGAGGAAGAATGTGAAGAAGTCAATTGGGGAGAGGACCAGATTCAAACAAGGCTATCTCAGTTGACACATTTGGAGGGGAAAAGGAATGAAGCTTTGGAAGGTTTGGCTAAGCATCAAAGAGTTATGAACGGATGGATCGACAAAACATGGTTGGACCCCTATCAAGCTTCTGAGATCCTGGGAAATGATGCATTTAGGTTACGAACAAGAACAGGAGGGGATATCCCATTGCCGGGTGATGGGAGATTTCTCAGGCATTATTTCCAACCCTAGGTTCTCTCTGAGAGCCTATCCTTGTAATATAGTTAGATTAGATTTGCTTTCCCGTTTGTTTGCTTTCCGTTTGCTTTTCGGTTCGCTCCGTTTTGGTTTTGGTTTGTTGCCCTTTGGGTTTTTGGTTGGGCGTTTCCGTCCCTTGAGTCGTCCGCTCAAGTGGTTTTGGTTTGGAATGGGCAAGGATTTATGGGTTTCCCATTGCGATGGGGGTGATGATGGTTTTAACTCCCACAACGTGGTTTCTTTCCGCTGGAATTTGCATAAATTTTTGAAAAGGACTGAGGTTGTTTTCCTCTTGTCATCATCCAGTTAGCGATTGAACTCGTCTCGGGAGGTTAACCCGCTATTGTGTCTTAACACATGAGTCTAAAGACCTTAAAAATCTTACCTATCTTCATTCTGAGTCATTTTGGTTTCTTGGGAAAGGTTTTGGCAGGTGAAAATTTTACATCTTGCTTCAGCGCCACTACAATTCTCAAACCCATTGGAGGCTTCATTGCCTGCCAGCCAATTGAGGAATTGACGGAGAAATCAGATGAAGAAAAGAAAATGCGCTTAAAAGAAATATCTGAAAAACAAAAGAAAAGAAAGAATGAAAAAATGAAAATGAAAGAGAATATTATGAAATATTGGTTTTGGGAACATACGAGTAACTCCACCGGGGCTATGGACGCCCGGCCGGCAGTGGAGCAATATTCGTGAGAATTGTAGCGACAACCTAGTCGGGGCTATGGACGCCTGACTGGCAGCGAGGCAATGTCCAGGATGCTTTTGAAGTTAAGATATTTATATAACCTGCCACGGCCGATTCTGGAAGTCGAGGTGGTTTAGAGATGGAACGAATGCACACACTCACAAGGTTTTAGGTGAAAGTGTTTTGATCCAATATCAGATTCTTCTCCCCTTTTGAGTAAGTGTCTTTCCTGTATGATGGTTCGAGGAAGATTTAATCAAAGTTCAATTCTTAAAGTGTTTTTCAACACTTTCCCGTGGGGATGCCAGATGTTGTGACCTTTTCACACATCGCCCCATTCAAGATGGGGACCCCTAATTTTTGCTCCATTCTGGTCATTTTGGCTTTGGTTTTTGTCTCTCTCTCTCTCTCTCCGTCTGTCTCTTTTCTATGGTCTGCTTCCTGGGGACGTTCCCATCTGCAAGCTTCAACATGAATTTGGCCAAGTCTGAAATTAGGGTTTGAGTCTTTCCAGCCAATTTGAAGTCAAACGAGGTGAATACATTGAAAATTGAGCTTAACATTGTTGTCAGCATGTTTCTAGCAGGCTCTCAGCGAATTTTCATCCGATTCTAAGGTACTTACTATTTTTAGTAAGTGTGAAATTTTAAGGGCAATTGGCTTCAACATTTTGAGATTCGACAGCCACACCACACTCTCAGAGTATATCGACCGCTTGCATGCCAAATTTGAGCAAAAACGGACGACTTACTATTTTTAGCAGTCCGGCTTCCAGGGCTAATTTCAGGGTCCAGATGCAGAGATTTTCTTTGCATGTCCGGATATTCCTTCTGGGTTTTTCGGGACCTTCGCGATGATATAACATGCAAGACAAGAGGACCATTTTCAGGATTCAGCCTTCCGAGGCTATTTTTAGGGTTTGCATGTCGAGCTTTTCTTTGCATGTCAGGTGATTCCCGATGGGTTTTTCGAGAGCTTCGCGATGGTGTGACATGCAAACGAGAATTCTCACTCAGTAAGGAACTTGCTATTTTAGCGTATGTCCGGACGTACCGCCCCGTTAATTCACAATCATGAGTCGATCGCAGCGTCACGTAAACGCTGCAGACAAACAGAGTTTATTTGATAATGCGATGCGCAGCTTAATTATGGTTTTAACTTCGAGCCTAAAAAGGAAGAAAGTCAAAATTTTCGAAAACCGGTGTAAACCATCGCGATCAGCATCCTTCAGGCTATCTGCTGGTGAAATTTCAAGTCGATTGGAGCACTTACTATTTATAGTAAGTTGATTTGGAAACTAGCTAAAAATAGTAAATTGACTGCATGCGTCAGTACCAACAGGCAGGCCACGTGGTGAGGAGCGCCTCATTAAAATTTCAAGTTGATCGGAGCAGGGGAACTGTCAGAAGCAAGCAGTTGCTATTTATAGCAAATCATCTTCAGAAACATGCTAAAAATAGCAGGGTAAGTAAAAGTGGCAGTGTCGACAGGATAATGAGGTTGCGAGGATCCAGTGTTTAAAATTTCATGGCAATCTGAGCTTCGGAAGTGTGAAAATCAAGAGGCTTACTATAAATAGC
Organism: Sequoia sempervirens; assembly: GCA_007258455.2. Lineage (NCBI taxonomy): Eukaryota > Viridiplantae > Streptophyta > Pinopsida > Cupressales > Cupressaceae > Sequoia > Sequoia sempervirens. The sequence continues at coordinate 409 of VDFB02199074.1, read as the reverse complement.
AGGACATGAAGCAAGTTGGTGAGGTGGAAGCAGGAAAAATTTTCTAAGGCAAAGTTTCATCCACTTGCCTAGGTAAAATGCGCCCTCAAGGTGAAAAGCATACAGCAAATTTAAGTCCTGAGACTCGCTTCAATTTGTGGCCAAAATGCGCCCAAGGTGCAAAAGTCAAAGAGAAGTCAATGATTTCTATCCTGAAGGCATAGTAAAATGCGCCCATGCAGGAATAAGTTAGAAGCAAGTCAACAAGGTCAAAGATTTTTGTCCTCCTCACCCCTCCAAATGCACCCAAGTTTAGTGAGGTAAAAGTAAGTGAAGGTGGTAAGCGGGGTGAAATGTGATTAAGGGCATGGTGAAAATAATATGCTAGGCGTCATCCCTCTTCAAGTGATAAATGCGCTCAAGGTGGTGG
>VDFB02199072.1:0-37996 GCA_007258455.2 Sequoia sempervirens | reverse complement strand
GAGAGGGATTTGGAGTGAGAGAGAGTAGTCAGTAGCATGGGAGGGAGTGAGACCTGAGAGAGAGGGATACTTCAGAGGGATAGATAGTTATCTAGTTAGGATAACGAGGTAGAGAGCGTATAAAGGTAAAACCTCAACTATCCATCTACTGTCATAAACCGTGCACTATCAGGATTATCAAAGTGGTTGACCAAAGAGAGGGGAAAGTTACATTTTTTTCAAAGTAGGTCATTTTACGAGTGCCTCATTTGGCACTTGCCAAATGACTCATCCCATTTGGCGAGCGCCAAATTTGGCGCTCACAAAATGACCTGCTTTGCACGTGTTAATTGACATGATTTTCCAAATTTCCTCATATTTTCATCTATTCTCCCCTTCACGTTTGCACGTCTTTCAATGCAAGTTTATAAAAAACCCATGATAATGTTAACCTCTCTCTTAGCTATCTAAATATATTTTTCTTTTTTCATTTTGATTCAGTTAAGGTTTTGATCCATAGCTTCTATTGTAAATGCCTCCATTTTTGGTCAAAAACCAACATGTGCTAGTTTTAGGATAGATTTTTACTCGTTCATCGAAAGGAAAAACAAATTACACTTTTTGAAACTAGACTCCATTCTACACATGATGGAAATTTTTTTTGATTAGTTTTCAAAAAATTTAGGGGAGAGTACACTCAAATTTTAGCTTTTTAGGATGTGTCCACTTTGAAAATTTATAAAATATTATATATTCATTGAAAAAATTATCCGAAAGAACAAGGATAAACTAAATGGTGTTAGCTAATTTCTCACCATTGGGATTTTTGAAATTCTAAAAAAAATTAATCAAAAAGGGGGGAGCGCTAAGGTGCTATGCTGTTTTTTTGATAAAAACGAGACTTGTTTCCCCCCCCCCCCATTTTTGAGACCCTTAAACTTCATTAATTTAAAAAAGAATTAGTAGCTTAGAAACTAGACTCAGAGCACTTCAACTTTTGTTCTTGCAACATCTTGAAATTTTGAGTGCAACTATCTTCATTTTCTTGTGCAAATCAGATTTTTCTGATTTTAGAAAAAAATTGCATCTTAAGAGCCATAATTGTGTCAGAGATCCACGCACTTACCTAGTAGTAATTCCAATATTCTTATCTTGTCAAAACAAAGACCAAGAATACCAGTATAATAATGATAAATGATAAAACAAGAAAACTCATGAAGGCACAAAGTTGTTTCGTAGCTTTCACCAATGAATCCTTTGAGATATGTGACCAGCATTGTATTAGAAGCACAAAGTCTTCTAGATAGTCCATGATAGATCCACAAACAACATGAATAAATACAAGCACAAAGTCTTGTAGAGAATTCACCAACAACATTTAATCAATATCATAAATTCGAATAAAAGAGTGTAACACAAAGTTTACACGGATTTACTCAAAGCCCTTTAGTTCTCAATCACTAATCACAGCCAATCTCAATCAAATCCAAAAGATAATAGATTCCAACACAAAGTATGGTATTCAAATTTCTTCTTTATTGATCAAAATAGATTCACAAAGATGAACACAAAGTTTCATTTATTTGCTTCTCAAAATGGGCAACACTTCATTGCAAAAGATAAAAGATAACTATTACAAAAGAATCCCCTCATATTTATAAAAGAGAGGGAAGAGCAAATCTAGGAAAAGTAGATGAGTGAATTTAGGAAAGTTAGGTGAGTGAATTTTTGAAAATCTCACCTAACAAGTTGACTTATTCAAAAATGTTGTCCATCTTTTTAGGAAAACATCTCTGTTTTAACATGTAATTACATCTTGGAAAAAGACATGTAAAATGTTGAGAACTATTTACAAAATACATAAATAAAAGCATAAAACTATCTAACACTAGAGATGAAAAGAAGTTTTCATGGTTCCTTGCATTGGGCGCAAAAATCTTCATTTCTCTTCTTTGTCTCCAACACGAATGCCTCATCTAGACCAACTGTATAATCCACAATGGTGTGAACTCTGGTGATTGATCTTCTGGAAGATGAGTGAATCTTCTTGCATCTATCAAGATGCATCTTGAGATTATCAAGAGAAAGTTGTATGTCACAAATTGTGTGCATGGATGTCTTTGAAATTTTTACATCCTCCACTTGCTTCATGACAACTTCCTTGTAGATATGTCAAAGTTCACTGGCCGGGAGGAAAATATGATTTTCATCAAGGAGCTTACCCGGTAACTCCTTAATTCCATTCTCTAGATAACATGATGTCCTTTGACATCTTGTTGTACTTGGTGGATATCTTCAATAAGAGACTTGATCACTTGAATGCGGTGCTTGAGAGATTCTATTACCTCCACATATTTCTCTTTGTCGGGAATTACCCCAACTTCCACCAACTTACTCATCTTTGTCTCTTTCATCCGTGACCCAAATGGGAGACATTTTTCCATTTCATTTTGCTCTTGGGAAAGTATGCTTTCTTCTTTATCAAGATTTGATTTTAGCTTGGCTATCTAAGTGGCCTTCTCATCCCCAACAACTATTACCTATGAACCATGTTCTATCATTTCATCAATAAAATCATACAACACCTTACCCTTGGAGGAAAAATTCTCCACCTTTTGTTTCCTTCTTCTTCTTTGGATGCTTGTTCCTCAGAAGCAGGCCCTTTTCCTTCTGCATGTGTAGGTTTAGATTTTGTTTCCTCTTGTTCTTCAACAGTCTGTGTAACTTTCTTACCAACGATGAACTTGATTCTAGGATCTCTTTGGGAAGAAGAGGGAGTAGCTGCTTGTTTGTTCTTTGAGTGAAGTTAATGTCATTGGCTGGTTTCTGCTCCTGGTGCTTTTCCTTCTAATTTAGTCTTGAAAGCTTTCATTTGGAAACCATGTTTATGTAACCATTATGCCATGTTGTGCAAGATGTGAGCAAGCCTTTCCCTAATAGAGACACTTTCCTTTTTAGACCATTGTATTGGAGGTAAGGGCCTCCTAGCAATCTCATCTTCTTCATAAGCATAATTTAGGATGTCACCAAGGTAGATGTGAAATCCTCTGGTAGATCAGCCACACCAAGATCTTTGATTTTCTCTACGGTCAACCTGTAAAAATCCATTTTGTGGATGTTTTCTTCATCTTTGCAGTCTGCCCATATTTCTTCAAAGTGGTAGACATGTTGGTGATCCTTCTTCAATTTCCTCTTCACATCTTGGTAGTCAAAGTCAAATCTATATTTGTATGTTCTGATAGTCATGATTTGCATTTCTGCATAGACTGACTTTGCTTTTTGTACACTATGAACGATATACCTCCCAATTGTCAGTGGAAACCTAAAACTTGGCTTGTGTATTCTTTGAAATTCTTTGTGAACCGAAATCAATTGTCTACATAGCTCCATTAGTATCCACTTATCTGAGCCCGATATCTAGGCAACATGTAGGGACACCCAGTATAGCAACTGACTCTCATGTAGATGAAAGTTGGAAACTGCAAAAAGATACAACTGACCTTACTCACCACTTTGTAGGCCTCATCTGATACTCTTTTATTTTCATGAGTCAGATCAAAAGTGAACAACAGGGGTGCAAAGAAGGCATCCACGACTCTCTTAAAATGATGAAGACCTTCTTTTAATTTCAACTGATAAAATTACTCATACACAGGTACATAATGGTTGTTTCCCTTTGTAGATAGCCCTGGAAATTGCCTCATTACAACAACAACATACACCAAATATGAAATCATGTAGAATTTTAGAGTGGTTGGCACATTTATCAACTGCTCGTGAATTTCATCACTTATTTGAGTCCCCCAATCAATATGTGTTTTTTTTCTTCTGATGACCTGAATGTATTCATACATCCATTCCTGAAAATGGGATGACTCAGGAAATCCTTTAACCCTGCTTAGGAGAGTAATCATATCCTTGACATCCTCTTTAAAAATCACTTCAAGGAAGCCCCTTTGGCCATCTTGAGATAGTAGGCCTAGGTGTTTTCATCCATTGGTTGTTAATCAAGTTTTTAGCCTTAGTTGGATCCTGATCATAAACTTCTCGTTCCTGTTGCATTGAGATCTTTGTATATTGTTCCATGTGGGGAACCTAAAAAACAATATCAAAGAATTCAGGATCTAGTCTCATCATGACTTGTCTCGAGGAATCTGTTACACTTCTAGTATCTCTGATGTAGTGAGATTCAACCTGGAGAGACAACTCTATATTATGAGCAGAAGTTGGGAATGTAGATACTAGGTGCAAGTTGTTATGGACAAGAGATCTTAGGTTGTCTTCTAAGGTATTTTTCTTAGTTCTTTTCACAAAATCTTGAAGATCTTGATGACTAATTTCAGTGTCTTTAATTTCATCCACCTTCGAGATCACCACGGTAGGCAAAAAGACACCCTAATATTTGTACTTCATTTTGCCCTCTTTCTTAGAAGATGACGGAGGTTTCTTTGCTATCATCTAGAAATAGCAAGATCTTTGATATCACCTTCTTAGGTCACTTGGTGAGAACTTGAGAAGAACTACAAGAATAATGAATCGACAGATGTTAGGAGAAAATGCAGTGTTGGGAAGCATGAGAAAAGAAGGAAAATTAGAGCAAGTGTGAACGAGCTATTTTGCATGGAAAATGGAGCGTTGGTGAAGAAATGAGGTTTAGAGTGCAAGTGGACTGATTTCAAATCGTTAGAAGAAAAAACTACTTTTTGTGTAGAAGCGTTCAAAATTAGTGCTCCTACATCTTGAGATGATAGTTTGCATGTAGTAGTGCTGATTTTCAGTGCTCCTACATGCCTTAAGAACTTTGGGAAATCAAAGTGTTGAGGTGCTAAACTTTAGTGCCATTGCATTTGAGGGGCTTTTAAAATTTATGCTCGGGTGTTGTTTTTCAATGCTTGAGGATGTTAGTTTTTGCCTTGGAGTCAATTGCACAAGCGGGATTTTATACCGCTTTGACATTTGAAGTCAATGAGATACTCTATGTAGGAGCGATGATTTTCACCACTCCTACATTTGGAATTTTATGAAAATCTTGAAGTGTGGTAGCAGGTATTTTCACCGCTTTCACAAGTAGAGGGAAGTTCATTTGGTTGCTTGAGCGGCGAAAAAGCTCACTCGAACATTTGAAGTCAAATAGAGGTTTGTGTGGTGAATGAAATTCATCGCTTCAACAAGATGAGAAATGGTGGAGGGTTAATGAGGATCACCAAAATGACAACAAGTAAGAGTCGTGAAAAGAACAAACCTAGGGCATGGGAAAGAAAAATTGCAAAGATATAAAGAAAAACATAGGGCACAATTCAAGAGGAAGAAGAATTCAAAAATGGTGACAAGTTCAAACCCTAACAAAGAAAAACATATAGGCAAGGTCAAATGACAAACAAAGAAATGTAGATTTGAAACCACAAACCCTAGGCGAAAAAGACTTAAATAAAAGTATTAAAAACCTAAGAGAAGAGAAAAAAGTGAGAAATAGATAGCATAAAAGAATGATGAAGAAGAATACAAAGCACACCTATTAAAAATGTTGAAAACCTAGCTCAGATGTTCGAGAAATCTTCAAACTTGAATCCGCTTGAGGTTGGAAGGAGACCAGTACGCAAAGGAAGAATGAATGGCGGATAAAATGAGGTTAGATTAGTTTAAAACAACTTATTAAGTCACTTTAGAAAAGATCATAAATGCAACTCAAGTTGCATTAATTGGGATGGACATAAAGGATAAAAAGATGCACGAGCAGTGAAAATTGCCGCGTGTGCATGTAGAAGACTCAATAAAACAAAAGTGCACGAGTGGTGAAAATCACCGCTTGTGCATTTCAAGGTTTGAGACAAAGTGTAGGAGCACTGATTTTCAACGCTCGAACACTTGAAGTGGAATTTTTTCTAACTTAAGGCTCATGTAGGAGCACTGAAAATAAGTGCTTCGACATGAGTCAAAAATTAACTAACTCCCAAAGGTTGATAGTTAATGAAGATACTCATTTCGAAGCTCTTCAAAAAATAGATGGGGGGAACACTCAAATGAATTGTTTGAGGTTTTGGGACCACACATCAAGGTGAATTGAAATTTTCCTAGTTTTACATGCTTGAAGTACACGAAACTACGAAACTGACAAGTTTTGTAGGGGGTTATCCCATGAATTTGACATAGCTGGATTCGAGGATAACAAATCTAATCTTATATCTCACACTGTTGATCTCAAATGCTAAGAGCTTAGAAATCAAACATCCTTTGATCATTCAACTCCTCAAATTTACTTATAGTCTCCTCGAATTGGAATTTAAGCTCCCATAGCACATCATCATCAATCTTTCTTTTGTACAACAAGGTTATACTATGTATATGAGCAATCCACATATCATATGAAACATCATAATTCTTATACTTTTGATAATGGAGTAAGGCTTGGAATTTTTGGGTAAGATAAAGTAGGTTAGATTAGTTTAGTTTGATTTATGTTCTTGTTCTTGATTGCTCTCATTTGATTATTTTCATCGCTATAGTGGTAATTTAGGTTTATTCATCATTGGATTTGTGGTTATTGATTAGATCTTCATTTACTATTGAATCCTTTGATTGCATTGACATTATTCCTGTTCATATTTTGGTACATTTGGTGGGACCTACATCCATGATTTAATGTTCAAGTTTTTCATGAGATTTTTAGGTTACAGGTTACAGTGACATAGTTGAACCTAGATCGATACCTTTGACACATCGATTGACACTTTTCACATATTTTGATGCTATTGATGTTATAACGATGCTTTTTAAATATATGACTCTTTTTAAATATATAGCAACGCATCTGAGTACATTGACACATCTAAAATATGGACAAAAAATTGTTTGAAATATACAATGATAGATTTGAGTGCATCAACACATATGTAATTTATAATGACACATGTAAATTTCATAGTGACACATCTACTAGGTAAGTTGACACATTTGACTATTAAATGACACATTTGAAATTCACAATAACACATTTGATTTTAAAATAACGTATTTGATTCAATTTATTAAATGTTGTTTGTTATCTCTTTCCAATCAAAACAAGTCAAAATCAATCGTACAAATTAGTCAAAATCGGTCAAAACATTTTTTTAGGATACTCAAAATTTTAGTTTCTAGAATTCTTGAGCAAACCAACCTTCGCGTAGATCCATATTCCATAAGGTCATCACAATTTTATTCCTATTACAAGTTACAACATAGGAAAATCATGGATTCTAATCCTAGTAGTTTAAACATCACAACACCTATGATTGTTATTGAATCAAATTTTTGGAATGCCTAGTCATCTATTTGATCCTCATGAATACCAAAATCCACAACCACAACTACAACCTCAATATCCATCCATAATCATAAAATACATCACAAACGAATATGTGGAATATGAGAAATTTACTAAAGATAAAATTTTAGAAATACAACAAGATTCCTCCTTAGATAACTTGATGCTCTCATTGCTTTGGATCCCAACATGTACTTCCTTAGACTTTCACAAAGTGGTGCTAAGGTACCTTTAGATTTCAACAGTGCTACACTTAGGGAACAAGCCCTCACACATGTCATGTCATCTAATATTGCATCACATGAGAACATACATATAGTTCAAGCTATTAATGAAGCTATACCACAACCTTCAATACCAACCAAGCGTAGTCAACCAACTATACCATCATATAACCCATATTGAATACCATTTAAAAAAAATGTAAATACGTTGTATCAAAACCTAAATATGAGCAATCAAAAAATCTCACACATCCCAAATCCACCAAACACAAACATTCCTCATTCATCATCACAAAAAATTCCAAACTACACAAACAATCCAAGCCTCCATATCTTATGTTCCTCCTAATATTCCATATGCTACACAAGCACCCAACATAACAAGGAGCACTTATAATTTCTCAACAATTCATATCAACCTCCCATTTCATATAAATTCCACCACTTACCATTTCAAAACAAGATTCCATGTCCAACATACCCAAAACGTCCAATATACCCAAAACTTACATCTCATATTCTTCACAAATTCTCACGTCTAACATATCCATAAAAACAAGTATCCTCCAACAATAATATCAGTCCATTTCATTCACTATACCTACACAAATAAATGCCACTCAAACTCAAAACTATCCATACAATATTCCTCAAAACATACCTCAATTCACAACCAAGAGTCATTCCACAACATCAATTCATCCCACAAAATCCAAACACCTCATACAATCCATACAATACTTTTAAAACACAAAACATACCTAAACAACAAAGCATTTCCCAACACCAAAACATTCCATACAACTCATATAACCCTCAAAACATTCCACAAAACCAAAATCCATCATACAACTCTTCATCCAGTCCTCAACACCAAATGTACACTCCAACTAACCAACAACAAAACAACCCACACAATGAGTTGGCCTTGAAAATTCAAAGCTTTAACCAAAAGATTACTAACATGCAACTGGGATAAATGAAGAAAATCTATACTGTTGAGGACATTTTTCCATCCATTTAAAAAAAATATAGCTATGATATCTTTCCATCACATCTTCAAAATGCCTAAATTTGACAAATATAAGGGAAAAGGTGATTCGTGAGAACATATATGAGAATTTTACATAGAATTTCTAGATGTTGCATACAATGACACATACTTAATGCACCTCTTTCCGAGAATTTTAGAAGGATAAGCAATAAAAAGGTTCTCTAATAATTTACCACATGGTATCAAAACATTCCATGAATTTGTGGAAAATTTTATCAGCCATTTCTCATACAACATAGAATACGAAGTTACCATGACTGATTTATGTCACACAACAAAATCTAGGAGAAACATTCACTTCATTCCTACAATGTTGGAGACACAAGGATAGCAAATGCAAATGGCCTATTCTTGAAAAATAATTCATGAATATCTATCCAAAATATTAACACAAAAATTGACTTTCACTTAACCATACAATGTGCCAACACATTTAAAGAAATAATAGAAAATAGATCACCATTGATAAGACTCTTATTGCTAAGGGATTTTTCAAAATATAGAAGGATAACAAGGATTATGTACCAAGTTCTAATGACAAACCTCACCTATGGGTTGAGAAAAAACATGTTTCCAATGATGGTGTCATGGATGTAAAGTTTGTACAAAACATACAACCCCCACCAAACAATCAACAAAACAATCAAAATGTGAATCCTCCAAAGGGGCCACTAAGACCCAACAACACCACTAGATGTAAATACACTCATTTAGGGGATCCAATTGATTCATTTTTTAACAAGATAATTTAAACCAATATTTTCACACTTCTCGAGCTTAGACACTATGATGAACCTTAGTTTAAACCCTCATTGTATAACAATAATGATTACTATGAATACCATAGGACAATGGGTAAAAAAAAAACCAAATTACATGAGACTCAAGAACCTTATACAAGACCTCATTGATCAAGGAGAAGTCAACATTGAACAATGTCCTTGAGCATTTAGAAACAAAGAATTAGGAGTTTGCAAGGGTCCAATCCCAAACCATGGTAAAGGAAATGACTCTAGTAAAACAAGGGGCTATAACAAATTCAATCATTCCTATGATAATATAGTAGGAAATATCTAGGAATCCAATAATCACATCAACAATATTCATTACTCACATAATGAGAAATTTGACATATATCAAGATACTTTGCCCAAGCATGATCAAAACCATCCATATATGGCTAACAGTGGCTCATCCCAAAATAATTGCATCAATAATAGTCATGGCCATAACATACCCACCTCATCTGACTCCATAATAGGTATCACTTAAGAAGCTTGCCCACAAAAAGCCTCTATCTTTCCTTCTAGTATCTTATCCCCAAGACCTTTGCAATATCAATCCAAACTATCCCCATCAAACCACTCACCCAATGATGACAACTTTCAAGATCTTCTTTGTAATGCCCAAAATTTAACACTGAAGTACAATTAAGGAAAAAACACAAATTTCAAATCACATGACTAACTCACACATTCTCCAAGGGCTACCCATGATAGATAATCATGAAATCCAAGCTAATCCATATTTTGATACAATTCCAATCTATGATCAAGAAATCTTAGTCCAAGCACCAACATGCCTCCCATCACTTCTCAAGTCTACTCAAAATCCATTACCACCATACCAACACTTTGAGACTACCCAAGAGTCTCTTATTCATGTATCCCATTATTAAACCAAAATCTATGTCAAGAACACAATCCAAAGCATAATGGAGAAGGCTCTGAAATGAATCAAGATCAAGCTATCCAAATCCTCCAATCTCATCTATCATTGATCCAAATCCCATATCTCTAAAGTTCCATAATGATCCCGTCAATCCTTTCCATTCCATTCATGAGCCGAAAACAATAGTTGATCCCATCCATATTTTGATAGCTTCCACTTCCACAAATGAGATACTTGCTTCCATTGGACACATCGATGATCTCCTCCCTTTTCATCCAAAACAAGAGCCTTCCACTCTGACATATTTGGAAACTTGAAGCTATAGCTAAGTTCAAAGGACTCCATAATGATATTCTAGAAAATGACCAGGAAGAGGGTTTTTATATCAACTTTGAGGCAACAACACATTTTGAAGAGGGATTTTATATCAACTTTTAGTGCCCTTATCCTTCTCAAGATAGAAGACATATGCATAATCAAAACATAGAACAAAAGGGATAATTAATGTGGAGTCACACTTTTGTATTTATCAAAGTATAGTTTACATAATCGTTGGAAAGATGGGGTTGAGATAAACACTATTCTCTAATAACCTCTTTTTTCAATTATTTCTTTGTTGAGTTTAATTTACTTTTATTGTTAAGTAGATTGAAAAGCTTAAGTGGGAATCATTTTTAAATGAGTTTTATTGTTTATATATATTAGTAGTATCAATTAAAACAACAATTAACCACAATTGAGCACAAAGTGCTCCCGTTTGGAAAATTCAAACTTAGAAATCCAAGAAACATCACAAAATTGTTAGAAATAGAATATTTTGGTGTTGTATTTTGTGATTAATACATTTATATCAAACTAGCACTTAAGAGGGTACATTATGTAGTATGAAATTGCAACAATAGGTAATTTACAATGCTACATAGTGTTTTTCTATTCTTTTGCATTATGAATTTTATTCTAATTTGTTTGAATATTTTCTCTCATGGCATGTTATGTGGAAATATTTTATTATGATTGCAAATTTTCTTTCAAGTTTTAATAGGATATTAAATTATTTACTATTAAAATGTATGTCCTCATTTTAATGTTTTAGAGGCATATATGTATTATCTTTTAGTGCCCTTATCCTTCTCAAGATAGAAGACATATTTGCATAATCAAAACATAAAACAAAAGGGATAATTAATGTGGAGTTGCACTTTTGAATTTGTCAAAGTATAGTTTACATAACCCTTGGAAAGATGGGGTTGAGATAAACACTAATCTCTAATAATCTCACTTTTTTTTAATTATTTCTTTGTTGTGTGCAATTTACTTTTAGTGTAAAGTAGATTGGCAAGCTTAAGTGAGAATCACTTTTAAATGAGTTTTATTTTTTATACATATTAGTAGTATCAATTAAAACAACTAACCAAAATTAAGCACAAAGTGCTCCTATTTGGAAAATTCAAGCATAGAAAGCCAAGAAGCATCACAAAATTGTTAGAAATAGAAGATTTTGGTGTTAATATTTTGTGATTAATACATTTTATATCAAACTTGTACTTAAGAGGGTACACTATACAGTGTGAAATTGTAAGGTATGTAATTTATGAAACTACAATATGTTTTTCTATTCTTTTTCATTATGAATTTTATTCATACTTGTTTGAATATTTTTCTCTCGTGTGGTGTTATGTGAAAATATTTTATTATGACTACAAATTTCCTTCCAAGTCTTAATAGAATATTAAATTATTTACAATTAACATGTATGTCCTCATCTTAATATCTTATAGGCATATATGCATTATCTTTTAGTGCTCTTATCCTTCTCAAGATAGAAGACATATGTATAATCAAGACATAAAATAAAAGGGATAATTAATGTGGAGTTACACTTTTGTATTTTTTGAGTATAGTTTACATAACCCTTGGAAAGTTGAGTTAAACACTATTCTCTAATAATCTCACTTTTTTCAATTACCTTTTTGTTGAGTGCAATTTTCTTTTATTGTAAAGTAGATTGACAAGCTTAAGAGAGAATCAATTTTAAATGAGTTTTATTGTTTAGACAATTGTTGGTTTCTCATTCTGGCTCCTTAGTAGTTGTAGATTTTTTCTATTCAGTTTTATTTACTATCATTCTTATGTACCTAGCCTTATGTTTACTTGTAGTCATTTTAAATTCTCATTGAGCTTATAATTTTGAGGGAATTTGTGCATTATCTTAGGGTTTTCATGCTTTGGAGTAGATTCTTAGATTTATGCTTGTCAAAGAGTGGAAACTATAGTTGATATTTTAATTGTATAGTGAAACGATTAGTCCTATGCGAATAGTGTCATTTTTAAAAAAGTGTCTAGCAAATGAAGACAACATTGTATTATGTGATTGGCCATGATTGATTTCTAATGTATTTGTCTAGTTGCTTCCATTGTTTTGAGATTGTCTTGAACTCTAATTGATAGCCTCTAAGTAATCTTAGCATGCGGAAACAACATTAATGCAAACAATATTGACTCATTTATTATAGATGATAGAATACATCTAATCAGTGGGAAAACGAAACAAATATTGATGGGTGAAGCAAATGTAATAAGGAAGAGAGAAATGCCAATCTTCATTACAAATTGTAATCTCACCTTACTTTGCAATGGGTATGCCAAAGAGATCTTAGAGGCAAATTATCGGGTCATTAAGCAAACCACATGTTTCCTTAAGTGTCGTACCGCATGAACATGTGACAAACATTATTGACTCAATTTTTCTAGATGATGTAATACTTCTAATTAATAAGAAAATGAAGCAAACATTGATGGATAAAAAAAATGTAATAAGGAAGAGAGAAATGCCGATCTTCGCAAAAAATGCAATTTCACCTTAGTGTGGAATGGGCAGCCAAAGAGTTCTAATTCATTGGGTCCTTAAGCAAATGGCATGTTGCCTAAGTGTAGTACTTCATGGGCACATGCCATCTTTGAATTGTTGACATGAAATGATTGATGGAATGTCTCTCTCTCCCTTCATGTCTCATTTCTCTATCTCTATCTCTTCATCTCCTTCTCATCCTATAAAAAAAATTAAAAGATTATATATATATTAAAATATATGATAATAAATATAACTATAATATAAATTTATCGTACAATATTATTTAAAAATGTATTTAATAATTTATATCAATAATATAATAAATATAGTTATATCATTTATTTTATAATTAAAAAATAAATATAAAATTGTATAATATGAACAGTATACTGAAAATAAAAATATTAGAGATAACAATACAACTCAAATAAAAGATACTGTATATTTCAATATATAAGCCTTCTGTGGATCATCAACTTAGCCACCAGTAATCGTCTCCAAAAGAATGCTATTTTACATTTGCCTTTGCCAAATATGGCTGGTTTGTGGAATTTAAAGATTCAATTCCACCCAGGACAGCCATTGTGATGGGATATTGCGTGAGAGAGAATGTCTGTCCTGGTATCTGATTTGGAGTTTGCAATGCGCTTGCAGAAGTCCAACAGGCTCAACAACTCTCTGTCATTCATATCCTCCAAAAACTTGCGAACAGGAAATGCATTTTCCTGTGGGTAATGCTGTCTGTAACTGTCATCAACAAATATCACCTTGCTCAAGCTCCTCCCAAGCCTGGACAAATCCTTTACATGCTTTGGCCCAGGTAATTGTGTGCAGGAATCTCTGTACAGTCTGTGACTGATTATGTTCCCATGGGGATCCAGCTTGTTCAGAATAGGATCTGCATACTCTTTGTTTGATGCAGTAAACACCACAATTTCATAAAGGTTCCGCAGTTCATCCAGCATGAAGTCTACCCAAGTCCGTTTCAGAATGTAGTAAGTGTAGGTGCAACCTGATTGCCAAAATTTAATGGCAAAATCGTGCCTTTTGGAAAGCTTAGCAGTTGAGTGGATTAGGGTTTCATCCAGGTCCAATACCAGCGTCTTCTTGTTCATTTTTCTGTCAGTCTTCCCCATGGGAGGCAACATATGGTCGTCGAGGTTAAGAGAAGATGACATCCGTGCATAGGAGAGAAGATCTTCTCTCACGTCTGATGGGGCTGTGGTCTTTGCAAGATGCTTGCAGAACCCCATGAGCTCGAACAGGGCTCTGTCATTCGTGTCGCCCTTAAATTCACACAGCGGAAAGGCATTTTCTGACTGGTAGAAAAAATAGGGCCTGTCGTCGACCAATATCAGCTTGCTGAAATCCCTCCCAAGCATTGAAAGATCTTTGATTAGTGTAGAATTTGACAGGTTCCTGCAATGTCGTCTGTAAAAACGGTGGGTCATTGGAACAGGATTGTCCAGTTTTTCCAGCACAGCATCCACAAACCCCTTTTCAGCTGCAGTGAAGATCACAATCTCGTAACCAAGATCTGGCAATTTACTTAACAGTTGCTCCAGCCCAGGCCTTTTTAACACATAATAGGTCTGTCTCCACAGTAAGCCTTCTAATTCTACTGTAAAATCATAGCTTGGAAGAGGTGAGGTGCTTGACTGGATGACTGTCCCACTAAGGTTTAATACTATAGTGCTTTTATAATTTCCTTCCATAGCGGGCAACCAGGGCACATTGTCATCGTTGTTCTGTTCTTCATTCATATCCTTCTCAGCTGCTAAAAGCATCCTCACATCAAAAGGCCTGGACTCTGCAACACGACTGCAAAAATCCACGAGGTTAAACAATGCTGTGTCTGTATCTTTCATATCTCTGCTGAAAAAATCCACAGTGCGCAAATTTTCTGGCTGTAAAGAAACACAAGGCCACACATCAACGTAAATCACCTTCTCCAGATCCCTCCCAAGCTTGCCAAGGTCTTTCACAAGGCCGCCTGGGATTTCTGTGCATGAATTTCTGAACAGCCTATGTGTAAGGGGGATCACTTTCTGTTCAGGATCAAGCTTATCCAACAGAGCACTTGCATTAGGCCTCTCTGCTTCAGTAAACACCACAATTTCGTAAAGCCCTTTTAATTCTTCCAAGAATTTGTCCAATCCAGGCCTTTTCGAGACAAAAGCAGTGTGCATCTCTCCCCCAAATCCATACTCCACTCTCAATTCCCTCTTCTGAGGCATTGGGTTAATATCAACCAGTGCTCCATTCAACTCCAATACCAGTGTAAACTTACTGTGATCCACAGGAGGCAAAAGGCAATTGTTATACACAGACAAGGGATAAGAAGCAATATCTTCCCTTACATCTGAAGTTCTATCTGCAACTCTTTTGCAGAAATTTATAAGCTGGAACAGCATTCCATCATTCTTATCCCCCTTAAACACACTCACAGGGAAGCCATTCTCGCATTGGTAAGTATGATAAGGCTTGTCATCAACCAATATGACCTTGCTCAAATCCCTGTCAAGTAAAGAAAGATCTTTTATAATGACTGGAGTAGGATGCTTTACTACGCAAGAGTCTGCATATAAGCGGTGGGTCATGGGAATTGCAGCTTCGTTGGGGTCGAGTTGTTTGAGAAGAGCATCTGTAAAGTTCTTCCCGTTTTCAGTGAAAATCACGATTTCATAAACATTGCAGAGCTCCTTTAAGAGCTCGTCCAGGCCAGGCCTTTTTGTGACATAGAATTTCTGCATCTGCTCCATTCCTTCAAATTTATATTCAACTGTAAGCGAGTCCGGAAGTGGGTCTCGGCTTACATGAATGAGGGTCCCATTTAAGTCCAATACTAATGTCTTCTTGCTCTTTTGCAGGTCCATAGGCGGCAATTTCTTCGTAACTCCCATTTTTTTCTCTTATACAAGGGCAACTGTAATATAAATCGCCTGGAAATGGTGAAGATCAATCGAGCAACTAGGAATCCTGGAAATCGATCCAGATATCTATATGGAGAGCGATTGATTTGCACCGAATGCATCCTTTCTAACAGTCGCCTCCAAACCCTACAAAACACATTACGATTGAAATTAATGATTACTCGTTGGATTAGTTTCTTGTGTGTTTGTAGTTGCAGGCATGCAATTTAAAACGGACAAGAAAAGTTTAGATTATTATAATTAAAACTTACTAATTATATCAATAAACTGCTAGCTTTAATTTTTATAGGTTTATGTTATATTACTATATTTGCTTTTTATGTTTCTTAGCATATATTTTCTAAATTTGTATTTATTTTTTATGTTTTTTAATAATAGCACTTAATCTTGTTCATTGGGTTTGCACTTATTAATTACCAATATAGTATAAATTGGTAGCTCTTTTTTATGGGTTTATGTTTTCTAAATTTATTTTCATTTTTATATAAGTATATTTGTTTTTATGTTTTTTTGATATTTAAGAAAAACATTATCTCTATTTTTATATACATTTATTTTTTATGTTTTCTAATGGTAGTATTTAGTCTTGTTCATTGGATTTGCACTTACTAATTATAGCATAAGCTGCTAGTTTTTGTTTTTGTTTTGTTTTGTTTTTTTTTATGGATATGTTTTCTAAATTTATTTATGTTTTTATAACTAGCACGCTTTTTTTTATGTTTCCTAACATTTCAAGTTTAATGTACTATTTTACATAACTAAATATGAATTTTCATTAATAAATCTTAATAGTTTAAATTTATTTCAAATAATATTAAAATATTTTGTTATATAACATGTGCTTTTAAAACTGGGACATTTAATTCAATAATGTTAATAAAAATAGAATGAGTTGAGAAACTAGTTGATGGTGAACAATAGTAAGAGAATGAGTTTAAATAGAACAAGGATGAATAGTGCTAGATTACTATTGTTTTGGTTTCATGATCTTTTTTGCTTTTTTAGACTAGTGCCTACCTATTCCTAGTGTAGACACCTAAAACTATCTAACACATTTTTCTAATTCATCATTTTTAGTCATGATCGCTCATCACCCTTTTCATCACTCTTAATTAAATAATTTTCAATTATTTGATTAAACTAACTCATTTCTCACATTAATTATTTAATTATTTCATCATTTCCCCTTATCACTTTTAATTGATTAGATCATTTTTCCTCATCCACTTTAATTAAATATTTCAATTATTTCTCTTATTCACATAAATATCATGCATTTTTTCTTGTTCACATGATTTAATTAAAGAATCATGCATTCTTTCTTATCCTCATAATTAAATAATTAACTAATTATTTCTCCAAGATTAAATAAATTATTTATTTTATTATTTTCTAATAAAAGCATGTCCTTTCTTTATTCTTCCAAAAACCTAAATTTAGAAACTAAACTAAATTTAGTATTCTTTCCTAAAGTAGAGAATGAACTTTAGTTCACTTCACTTCATCTTTTCATGCAAGCTCATGCACAACTTCTTAATCTCTCATTCATCGTCAATCGTTAATATGATCTTACATCTCACACTATTGATCTCACATCTTGAAAGTCTATAAATCAAACAACCTTTGATCATTCAACTCCTCAATTCACATCTAGTCTCCTTGAATTGACATCTTGGAAGCTCTCATAGCACATCATCATCAATCTTGAATTTGCACAACAATGTTATGCTATGTTTATGAAGAATTCACATTTCATATGAAACATCATAATTCGTATATTTTTGACAATGGAGTAAGGCTTGGAATTTTTGGGTGAGGTAAAGTGGTGTAGAAGCACCAATCCATTTCAGTGATTTTTCTCTAGTTGTTTCATGAGTGGTTGAGTCTTGGTGATTGAGTCTATGTTGTTTGGGTGTTTTGAGTCTAAATAGGGTCTAATGAGACCATGTTGATGTATTTGGAAAACTTGAGTATCTTTTGTGTTCATATTGTAAAAGTTGTACATCATGTTGAAAAGGTGTCAAGTTTGACAAAAGTTGTCAAGGTAGGTGGAATGCCAATTTTCTTGTGTGGGGTCATGGTTTTAGGATGAATAAGGTCTAAATAAAACATTTGTAATATTTTAGGTGATTAGGAGAGTTAATTTGCAAATGATGCAAAAAGTGTTAAAAGTTGTCAACCTAAACTTGCAAAAAATGCAAAATTTGTAAAGGCTTAGAAGCCTAACGGTCATAAGGAGTTTGAAAATCAATTGGAATTTGTTGATTCAGTTGTTTTTGGTGGGAAAACCTTTAAAAAGGTGTGGAACATCTATGTAATGGTTGGTTGGTGGAGAAGAAGCAAAAATCAATAAAGTTCACACTATTTTTCTAGAAATTTACTATGTTATTCATCATTTGCACGCCTGTACGGTAACATACAGTCACTAGTTTGTCCAAATTATTTACGAATCTTATGGTGGCATGAGTTAACTATAGTTTTCAATTGGTTTGAAGGGATAAAAGTGAATTTATAAGGTTTTGTTCTTTTTCCTTGAACATGCCCGAGTATACCCTGTTTTGGGGTTTTGTGAGCAATTAACATGTTTTGAGGACCATTTCACCGACTATAATATCTATGACCAGTGAAATGGGTCCTATGAAGGAGGTTTAGATGTAGGATGGTTGGGAAAAGTGGAGTGGAAGGTTGGGTGAGTGTTTGGATGACTGACATGGGGAGTTTGAGAGAGTTTACACCATGAAAATGAAGGTTTTGGCCTAGGGTTTGATGAAGTCTAAGAGGGAAGTGTTATTTATTGAAATTTTAAGCTTGTGCAAGATTATTTAGAGGTGTTTGAGTCAATGATAAAGTCTGGAAGTAGATTTTTCAATAAACCCTAGGGTAAATTGGGAAATGAGAGGGTTTTTGAGTTTGGGATGTTGCAGGGCCTATCTTGCCCTAAAGGTTATGGATTTGGTGATTCCCTAGGTAGGTGAGTGTTTTCCAATTGAAATTTGGGTGAAAGAGAAATTTTAAAGTGCACCTCCTTTGTAAATTTGACCTAATTGAGGTCTCAATCAACATTATTTTCATGTTTTTGGGAAGTTGATCCAAAGGAGTTTTAGGAGATTCTGATGCATAATGAAGAGGGCTTAAATGGGTGCCTAGAATGGTGGTTTTTTACAAGGTTTGTTAAGGGAATATGGGAGATAAGGTGGAAAATAGAGGTTTGTAGACCTACAAGGATGTCTAGGTGAAAAGTTGAAGATAAGCCTATATTGAGTTTGTGAGAAGGAAGGTGGTTTGGAAACCATAGTCTTGTGAAAGTGAGGGGTTTTCCAACCTAGGTTGCTATCATAAAGTATGTTAGATTAGTTTAGTTTGATTTACTTTCTTATTCTTGATTTCTCTCATTTGATTGAATTGACATTGCTTCATTAGTTATAGAGTTATATGTCATTGGATTTGTTGTTATTGATTACATCTTCATTTACTACTGAATCCTTTGATTGCATTGACATTATTCTTGTTCACATTCTAGCATGCTCGATGGGACCCACGTCCTTGATTTAATGCTCAATTGATTTTTCTTGAGATTTTCAGGTTACGGGTTACAATAATATAGTTGAACTGAAATTGATGCCTTTGAAACATCGATCGATGGTTTTGATATATTTCGATGCTATTGATGTTACAACAACACTTTTAAAATATACAATGACACTTTTTAAATATATAGTGATGCATTTGAGTACATCAACACATCTAAAATACATATCGATGCTTTGAAATATACATCAACACATCTAAAATTAACAATGACGCATTTGTAGTAAATTGACATATTTGAAGTTCACAATGACACATTTGAGGCAAGTTGATGCATCTGACTATTAAATAACACATTTTGAAATTCAAAGTAATGCATTTTATTTTAAAATGACATATTTATTTATTATATGTTGTTTGTTACCTCTTTCCAATCAAAACAAGTCAAAATAAATCTTACAAATTAGTCAAAACATTTTTCTAGGATACTCAAAGTTTTAGTTTCCAAAATTCCTAAGCAAACCAATCTTCACATAGATCCATATTCCATAAGGTCATCATAATTTTATGCTTATTACAAGGTTACAACACTGGAAAATTATGGAGTCTAATCCTAGTAGTTCAAACATCACAACACCTATTAGTGTTACCAAATCAAAGTTTGGAATACCTAGTCATCTATTTGATCCTTGTGAATACCAAACTCCACAACTACAACCACAACCTTAATATCCATCCATCATCATAGAATACATCACACATGGACTTGTGGAATATGAGAAATTTGTTCAAGTGAAAATTTTAAGAATACAACAAGATCCCTCTTTTGCTAGATCACTTGACAATCTCAGTACTTCAGATCCCAACATGTACTTCCTTAGAGTCCTTGCACGAAGTGGTGCTAAGCTACCTTCAAATTTCAACATTGCTACACTTAGGGAACAAGCCTCATTGATGTCATGTCATCAAATGTTCCATCACTTGAGAACATACCTCCTATAGTTAAAGTTATTAATGAATATATACCACAACCTTCAATACCAATCATGCTTAGTCAACCAATTATACCATCATATGACCAAATTCAATACCATTTTCCAAATAATTCATAAATTTGTTGTATCAAAACCCAAATATGACCAATCAAACAATCTTAAACATCCCAAATCCACCAAACACAAACATTCCTCATTCATCACCATAAAACATTTCAAACTACAAAAACAATCCCTTCACAACCCAAGCCTCCACATCCTATGTGCCTCCTAATATTCCATATGCTACACAAGCACCCAACATAACAAGGAGCACTTATAATCCCAAAAATTCATATCAACCTCCCATTTCACAAATTCTATCACTTACCATTTCAAAATAAGATTTCATGTTTGACATACTTGAAACATCCAACATACCCAAAACTTACAACATCCCACATTATTCACAAACTCTCATGTCTAACATATCCACAAACACAAGTATGCCCCAACAACAATTCATTTCACAACAACAATCTCAATCCATTCCATTATTTTTCTATTAATCATAATTTATTGATCAAAAAGATTCCAAAAGGAATATACAATAGCTATGATCAAGATAGTATCTCAATTATGATTAAGATTGTCTAGATAATTTATTTCCATGCAAGGCTAAAAGACATGGTATAGAGTACTATTTTCTTACATCTCTATAAATTACTATATGCATATTAGCTATTTATGAGGAAGCATTACACTAATTTCTACTTTCACGACAACTATCCAAATCAAAATAACCCGATCAAGGTTCTATATCAGACATATTCATGTTTGACCTCACCACCTCCACTATCATGTCCTCATCCTGATTTGCATGAAATCTTGGTCCGCCTCTTAATCCAAGGTCCTTCTTGAGAGTTTGCAGATTGTACTTTTTGTTGTATTTTATTTGGAACTCTAGGTAAATATCTCTAAATGGGATGTTGTCATCTAAACTAAAGGCCAATGCCTAACATATTCTATCTCTTTCTTGCTAATTTTCACATTCTCATCTTTTATTAGCTTTACAAATTTTAATTTGAAAATCTCCATGGTAACAGTTACTTGCATAAAAATATAAAAAAATAAGTCTTTTAGAAGACTTAGTAAACACTCTCATCTTGCCTTGAAAATTTTCCTCATTTCTTTCTTTTCATAAAAACCATAAATTTTCAATAGATAGTAACAACCAAAAATAAATTAACAAAATTTTCAGCCCCTTATATTTCCCAATGAGAATTTCTTGCATCTTAATCTTTCCTACCTCTCCCCACCCATTCAGATCAGAATATAACATAAACCAAATTTCTTTTGCAAAGAGGCATTAAAAAAAATATGAATAATATTTTTCAAGTTTCCTACATAATACACATAATTCTACATTTGATGCATCAAGAGACTAAGGTAATTTTTTTAATAATAACAACCAATTATTTAACGAGTTTTTTTGGTTCAATAACATTATTCCAAAATTCCATTTAAATATTTTTTTCACTTTATTCCATCTTCCTTAAAGCTCCAACATTTATTAACATGATTAAATATCTTTTGATTCACTTTGTGATTCATAAATGATTTTAGGATTCAATTTTAATAGATTTGTGCCAACTTTCCATCTATAACCATCCAAAGTAGCACAACTTGCATTACCACAACATGCTTTAGTATTGACTAGAAATTGAAGAGATTTGCTAGATTATCTTAGCATCAAGTATGTTATCCATTTTGTAGAGGGAAGACCATACTCAGTGCTTAGAGAAACCCAATCCTTTAGCTATCCATTACATAGAATGTTGCTGAAACAATTAATACCATTTTTTGTCCAAGACTTAGTTGAGTATCCTTGTAGTAGCACAAGTGTCTTTCCCTTATGGGATAAGTTCCACCAAATCAATGCATTAGTGCAAATTTTATTTTGATATTTTTAATTATTTATCATAGTTCTTGTTTTCTCCCAAGCTTTCCAAATCGTTTTAAAAATAGTTGAACCAAGAGGAGCTACAAGGAAATTTCCTAATAGAAGGTCAGTAATAGGGACATCTTTCCATTTTTTAGCACTTTTTGGTACAACCTTCTTAATATTATTCCTAACTAAAACTTTCCAAGGTTTGTTACCATCCATAGAGTTAAGGATCCATTTGATAGCAAGAGCTACACCTTTCTTTTTTTTATGTATTTTAGACCCAGACCATCATTTTCTTTGCTTAAGCAGCACCAATCCCAACTGACATCATGTTTCTTTTTGTTACCACGATCATTAGACCATAAAAATTGCCTTATTTTCTTTTGAACTTCTTCAATTTGATAGCTACATAATAGCCATATTGAAGAATAGTATAGAGTATATGATGAGAAATTTTTTTGGCACACTTGAATCCTCCCTACTAAAGAGAGATATTGTTTATTCCAGCTATCCTGTTTCCTTTAAATTTTTTTTTTACCCAATTCTACATATCCTTTAATTTCAAATTAATCGCAAATGGAATGCTTGAGTATCTTGTTTATTCAGGCTACCCCATTGAATAACATATTTGTTGGACCAATCAAGAGAGTTGTGGTTCCAACTTAACATTATAGACTTTTCTTTGGAGATTTTTTCCCCTGAGGCCTCACAAAATATATCCAATTTTTATATTAAGAAGCCAAAGTTTTTTTCATCTAAGTTAACAAATCTAATGTTGTATCATCAACAAAGTGTATGTTCATCAATTCACTACCATTAGGCAGATTTAGTCCTTCTACTTTGGGACTATTTAAGTTATCTCTTAATAAATAATAAATGGCTTTAGATGCAATTACGAATAATGCAGGGGCAAGGGGTAGCCTTGTATTATGGATATTTGTAGATAGATTAGCTTTGTTAATAACTCATTTACCTCTACCTAGATATTTGCATATTGTAGAAGTGTGTTCACCATTTTATAAAAATCCCTTGGGAAGCCAAAGGCTTCTAAATCTATTATTAAGAAAGGCCATTTTATTCTATCATATGCCTTCTCAAAGCCAAGTAGAAGCATTCCAATATTTTGGTTGGAGATTTTTGACCACTCCATCGCTTCCCAACTTGTTATCAAGATCTCAAGAATATGTCTTCCTTTAATACATCTACTTTGGATGTAACTAGTAAATGAGGTAAGAATGTCCCTCAATCTCAAAGCTTAGATCTTTGCAAGAATTTTATATGATACATTTAATAATATCGTTGGCCTCCAATTTTTCATTAGTCTTATCCCCATATTTTGGAATTAGTTTAATTATTCCCTTGTTTATCTCTATGAGGCCCCTTGTATATTGATTCCTTATAAGGCTAACCCAAATCTTCAGTAATCCATTTTATATTTTTCTTATTTATAGTTCAATAAGTAGTCTATTTGGACCTAGGGATTTATCATCCTTAAAGGTCAGAATGGTTTGAGCTATTTCATCCATTATAATATCTTTGTTGAGTCTTTCCTCATTTCATCCTGAAATCAATTTTTTTAATCAAATTTTTACATATTTCTCTCGCTTTATGAGAGTGAGATTCATTCTCTTCTAAGGAGAAGAGATTTCTAAAAAAAATAATTGGCTTTGCACTTCCTTAGGATTATTTATCAAGGTGTCCTCTACCTACAGACATTCAATTTTTATTATTTTCTATTTTTTTCTCTTACCAAGTTGAAAAAGTATTTTGATCCTTTATCTCCATTGTCTAGCCAATTCAATTTAGTTATTTTCTTTAAACATTTGATTTTACTTGTTTGTAATTTCCTCAATCTATTTTTACAATTAATAAGTTCCCCATTAAGTCCTTCCTTTGTAGGTTCATCTTGAAGAGTACATTCTAGTCTATGAAACTTTTCTTGGAGGGTAGATTCAAATTTCCTACAGTCCATAGCTTTTTTCTTCCCTATAGTTTGTAGCAGTAAAGTCCAACTTCTAATATTTTGGTTCCATTTTTCAATTGAACTCAACTCTTTTAGTAACCAATTATTGATTTATCTTAGAGTGAACACAATATTATTGCAATCTCCATCTCTCAAAAGATTAGTATTTAAAAAACCTTTCTTTCCTTTTTAATTTCCTCATAGAATTGCTTTGCAACAAGTATGTTAGCCATGATTGGGTGATGGTTAAAAAGAGTTGAAGGGTAAAATTTCACCCTCGTTTCATTTTCTAAGTTATTAAAAAATAAAAAATCTCTATTTGTATAGAATTTGTCCAATCGACAATAAATTATTTTTCTTCCCTTTTGAGCATTTCACCAAGTGCACCATAGAGTTTTTTAGGCCTTTTCACTCCATCTAGTGGGTCATAAAGATTGAGTTTAGCCATCAAATTTTCCTATAACATTTTTGGGTAAAAGTACAAAGTTGTGTCACACTTTTATAAAGGAAACAACCAACATTGATCCAACTTTTAAACTTGTATCACTAAAAAGTGGCATATATGTTTTGAATTTTGAAATGATGTAAACTAATAAAATGCGTAGTTTTTAGTATATTTTATGTTTGTATTTTTTTGAAAAAAATTAAAAATAGTTTTTAAAATAGTTTTTAATAAATTGACACTATAATATAGTTGCTAATAAAATGTTGAAAAATATTAGTTCTAGAGTATTTTGAATATGGTTGAGCGGTGAGGTGTAGGGTTTCCTCCATGGTGGCCAAGGCAAGATTTTCAAGCTCCAAGGAGCTCCAGGCAAGCTCTAGGTAATGAAACTTATCATTCGTTTGACCAACTGCATTAGGGATGGGAGGGTTCGTATTGGCGGGGTGGGAAGAGACGCCTTGTCCAGTGTTTTGCAGATCAACCACGAAATCAACAATGGGGTTATGGTTGTCTTTTAGAATAGTCCCAGAAATGGAGTGAAGATGTTCTAAAAAAGGTGTGGAAACCAAAAAAAAAATCCTCTAGAGTAGGGGTCAGGTAAAGATAAGGACAAGCTAGATATCTCAGTGAAACAAGATAGGGCTATATCTTTCGAGATTGAAGGTTGTGAATGGGTAGATGTTGTCGGTGTTTTTAAGAAAACGAATTTCTTCTTCATTGGGGCACAAATATCAATCTAAGGCCTTTGGCAAATGGTTTTTACTTTGCTAAGTGTGATTTTTAACACACCAAGAGATGGATCCTGAACAATGGACCCTTTTTGATGGATGGAATGAGCTTTTACTTGAAAGATTGATGCCCTAATTTTAATCATGTTAAAGAAATGATAGATGAAGTTCTTGTTTGGTTTGCTGTTGAAAAATTTGCCCATGGAGTATTGGAATCCCAAGGTTCAAAGACTAATAGGAAATAAGTTGGGTATTTTTGTGCGACATGATCAAGTGATAGATGAGGAAGATGGAAGCTGGTATGTATGCATCAGTATAAAGTGGAAGCCTTCCCCCCCGCTTCCAAAGGAATTTGAAATCAAGACCAATGAAGGCATTTGGTGGTAGTCAATCAAAGTGGAAAAGAAAGTTTCTTCATGCAACTTGTGCAATGATATTGGTCATTCCAAGGAGGATTGCATAAAAGATAAAAAGGGGAAGACAGTTGAGGAGATGGCACTTTTGAATAAGATGGAACAACTATCCAAAGGGCAAGCGGGGGCATCAAGTGAGGAAAATGAAGCGACTGGTATTCCTAATACCCAACCCTAGAATTTTATTAAACAGGCAGATAAGTAAGTTAAGGGTGTAGCTTGTGGTGAACCCCAAGAAAAGGTTATAGAGCTGGTCCATGATAACACGGAGTCTTGTGACCTAGTAGGAGTTGACAATCTTGATAAAGCGATAGTGGTCTACTCTCAAACCCAACAAAATCTGGCTAAGCCTATCCATGAAAATGAATTTCCTAACAACCACATAGATGAACAAGGGTTTGAAATGTGTGGAGAAAATCTATTCAAAACCCCAATAGGTAAACCTATGATTGAATCATTGAGTGAATTCTCTAAAGGTGAAGATAGTGCCAATGATGAGTTGTTAGAGGGTTTCCTAGAGAAATGCACAATTAAGCAAAGCTTGGTTGAGGACGAAAAGATTAAAGTTGGTGAAAAGAAAAGTAGGTGAAGAAAATCAAACAAGGTGAAACTTGAGTTGGTAGGTAGTGCCAAAGGTCAACACAAGTTCTATGTTTTGGGAAGGGCTTTGCCCTTCCTGGGTCGCCATGAAAATCCTATCGTGTGGGGAGATGAAGTTCAGAAGCACCATGTTGAAAGTACGCTATGGGAAGACATAGGGATAAGGCTGTAGGCAATGACGGAGTAGAAACGAATGTCTGCAGGAAAAAACTTGGTGAGAGAAAACCCATAAATGGTGAAAGATAAAACAACTTCCACAAGGAAAAAACATATCATAAATTTTTTGCAAATTATTGAAACTTCTTGAAACTTGGGGAAATGGCTTGGTCAAGTTGGAATTGGAAAGTTTTAAGGAACACATCAACCTAAGTCTAAAAATAGGGGCACAAAACTTGAGGCAAATGTGAACCAACTCGATGGAGGCAAAGTGAAAATAGGGGGTCCCTGGTCTGAATGACACATGTGTGCAGAAGGCACAACATCCCCATCACTCGTCAACCTAGTCAAGTCTCCTTTTTAAGTTGTTAACATTTTGCACATGTAGATTTGAGATTTTAATGTAGGTGGTCAGATCTAAATGGTTGCATCCTAACCATTTCCCACTCCCCCATTGGGTTTTAATATTCATTAAAATATTTGAATGGGCTAGCAAGCTAATGCCATGTGTCTTATTTGTCAGTGGGGCCCATTATCATGTGAAGGCAACAAGCATTAAGTCTTGTGGGATCAATGGCTATGATGGAGTGCTAGGGGTTAATCCTGACCATCCCCCACTAGCCCGTGGGGGACCTACCAACATCTCCTGTCCTTTAGAGGGGAAGCGGGGAGGCACCACGTGGTGCAATTTGAGTCATCAAGAAACTATTGAAAGGCATGAAATATTTCAAAAATGTTTCAACATAGTGTTAGGAAGCATTAACAGTTGGGGCCTACTAATGGTTTGTTTTGAGCACATGGTAAATTGTAGAACATGATGTTATAATCCTGGCCATTATTGGATCCAATGGTTATGCACATCGGTTGATGGTATGAAAGGTAAAATGCATGCAAGTTGAAGGCGCTAGATTTAATCTGGGTAATTCCCTGCTTCCCTGTTGTTGTAAGATGCACATAGGTTAAACCTAGAGGGGAAGTGGGGAGGCTGACACGTAGCCATTTTCAAAGCTCAAAGTAATGGTGGAGCCCACGAGATGATATGGGAAAAAATCCACATGGTGTATTTTTATTGGTTGATGGCGAGGGTTGTCTACAATAATATTTTCAAACTTGATTGACCTAATCTAGACCACTCATCAGGCCACCTCATTGTTGGATCAACCACTAAAATTTGAAGTTCAAGGTTGTGGCTAAAAGAGTCGTTCTGGTTCACGCAAGCAAACAATAATGGCATATATGATATCAAACTACCATTTTGATATGCTTTAAAGCCATAAAAACTTGTTTTAAAGCATAATCGTAGTTTGTTTAAGCATTCAACGCATCTAAGAATATCTTTTTGTTCATTTTGAGCTCATTCAACATCCAAAGGTTAGGGTTTTTCAAGCATCTGCAAAACCGTAAGTGAAATTGATACCTTGCCTTTCAATTGCTTGAAAATTTGCTGAAGGTGCTTATTCTCTTTTTCTATCAAATAGGGTCTCTAGTTTGCTTGCATTTATTTTAAGGTTTGATGTTAATTTGAACTACAAATTTGTTAAATTTTGTTATAATTTACTGAGAAGTTAAACCCTAGTTTGAGTTGTCTATCACCTGTGGCACCTAAATTTAAAGCATCTACATTAAAAGACCAATCCTCTTCGTCGAAACCTGAAATTAGACCAATGGTTTAGGATTCAAGTGAGAAATTGAAACCCTCCACATCTAATAAGCCCAAGGGTCAATTGTTATTCTGAGGTACAAAAATTGTTGATGGGCTTATTGATAAACAATGTACTATTAAAGATGCTTCAATACCATACACTGGATGGGCACAATTTAACTATTAGTTTGGCAACTGAAACTATGGCATCCCTATTGGAAACCCCTTTAGATTAGACATGGGAAAAGTGGTAGTACCAAATGTTTATATGGATGTTGACCTACTAAGGAAAGTAGCAGCAAACTATGACCCATTCTCAAGGATTGTGAGAACTTATGATGAAATTGAGATGTTAAAGGTCACCAGGGAAGAAATAGCCGAGGTCTTCAATCTAATTGAGTGGAATGAAGATATCGTAAAGATTTATGAGAAGGCACTCAGAGTCGAGTATGAGAAAGTAAGGCATACCTTCAAGATCTCAGTATTGCAAAACTTTTTGACATTTGTTAAGGGACAAGGGAAAATTATTCTGTGCCCATCACATAAAGAGTTGTTCCCTATCAATTATTTTGTGATATATTTTCAAAATACATTCTATTCCTTATGCCAAATCTTAGGGTTTGATCCGACTATAGGCATGCCTATGGCTAAGTTGTACATGGCTGCCCATATCCAATGTCCCACTTGCAATGCCCTCTATGACTTTGGATCATACTTGGCTAAAAAGATAAATGAGGGCTTGGTTGCACTAAAAAATGGTAAGAATGGGGTGAGATTCTATTGGTATTCTTTATTCATGCATATGTTTCTCTACAAGGGAGCAAGTTACTTTGGAAAGGATATGACATTGGTTAGAAGGGAGGATGATATTGACTTTCCTATCCAATGTTGGACCACACTCCTTGATAGAAATGACAACCAATCTAGTTTTTTGGTGTTTGAGAATATCTTTGATTTTAAATTGAGAAGGGCATTAATTTTGAATATTCCAAGAATCCCTGTAGCTTTGAATGGTTTCTTAAGGCCTAAGGATAGGAGGCTTGACTTGAATATTGAGCACAATTGGGGAGATATTATTCCCTACCCAAGCTACACAATTTTGAGGGTGTATAGCACAAGTGTTTCACCTCATATACTGTTGAGGGATGTGCCATTGAGAGTTGGTTTTATAGAAGTGATGTGATAGTTAGCAGATTTAGAGGATAACCATTTGAAAGATTAGAGGAAGGGAACCTCTTTCCCTATGTACACTATTTTCTTTGACTTTGTCATGAAGGATGAAGGATGGGGAAAAATTGCTGATGTCCTCAAGCCATTTGGGATGAAAAAGGCTAGAGCTAGAAGTCATGATCCTGATGGTTTCATGGAAGGAATTAAGGCCAGGTTCTGTAGCTCTAGGTTCGTCCACAACTTCTATTTTCATGAAGATATGATCAACAATATCTTTGACTTCCAAAAGCAATATGATAGGAAGATGAAATGGATTGCCTTCAACAAAATGGAAAAGGAAATGCAATCAAAGGACCCACAGTTCTTGGCTCTTAGAGACATAAAGGATGAAATTCAAAGAGTCAAATATGTATTTCAGGATTTCAAGCAAATAGTTGGGCAGTTGAAGGAAGAAAGGATAGTTCAGGACAAGGGGTAAGCTATTGTAGAAGAGGAACAAGGCAAGGGGAAATCCCCTGTGATGGAGGAGAGAACAACTTACCAACCCCCAAAAATAACACTAGTGTTCACAAGGAGGAAGCATAAGGTGAAGAAAAAGAAAATAGTGACTACCTCTTCTCAACAAGAAGGGCCAAGAATTATTTTGACTGTATCAGAAATGCCACCATTATCTCCCTTGAGGTCAACTGGTCCTGATATTTTTGAATTGGATTCACCACCAAGGCAGCCACCCCTAAAGAAACAAAAGGTAGAATCAAGTGGCTTGGTGGACTATGCTGAGGATTTTGAGGATGAAATATTGATTACTAAGGAAGAAATGTAAAAAGCCATGCCTTCTCCCCCTAGGGAGATGGTATCACAACAAATGGGCCTCAGAATAAGTAAGGTGGGTCTAACTAGCATGAATAACATAGATGATGTCAGGGAAGAGGCTTGAAAATAGTTTATGGATGATGATTCATTCGTGAAGTCCTCTGGGATGAATATGTTAACAATATTGCCAAGAAGAGGAGTCTAAACCTAGAATTGACTGATAAGGTTATATAGGCTCAAGTTATGAAATAAATGAAAGAAAGTTTTCAAGGCATAATGGCACAAGAGGGTAGAGAATTAGTAAGAAAAAGTGGTCTCCTCTTGTTGCTAGAGTGGGACCTAGCCTTTTCCATAGCTTTTGACATGGTGAGGAGGTATGACATGCCCTTATACAACTCTGAAGAAGAAGTAATAATTGCATTGCAAGGGTCTGCCTTTAGCAAGCAATGAGACACATTGGAAATTTGGTCCCTAGCCCCAAACACAAAAATGCCAGAAGTTGTAGAGCCATATGTATATTATAGAGGAGGGTTGATTATCAAGAGGGTATCAGATACCTTTGTAATTGAAGTAGCCACCATGTCTGTAAATGTTGCTCATTTCACAAAGGAAACAATGGAGTTAGTTATTATAGAGAAATAAAAGTTCAAAAAGATGTATAATGACCTGTTAATTGAATACGAAAAGGGTCAACAAAAGATTATGGAGTTGCAAACATAAATGACACTATTGAAAGAAAAAATGACCACAAGCACAAACACCTTTTTCCCTTGCTCCTCCCACAGATACTTCACTAGAAATTGTGCCATATAATATGGGAAATGTGCCTATATCAGTTGAAGATCCAAGAACTTCAGGTGGACACCAAACTAAGGAGATTAGCAAGGAATACTTGCTTGAAAAGTTGAATATCTAAAAAGAAAGATGCAAGCAATGAGGCAGATTGATACTTACTAGAAATTTGAATATTGTGACATCAGTGTTGGAGCATCTGAATAGGGGAATTGAAAAGAGGTTTATTAGCATACATGCTAATTGATCATCCATTTTTGATGCTATAAAGAATTTTGATAGGGACAAGGAAGTGGTTATACCACTCATGGAGAGATAGATTCCAAGATACCAACACCTCAGGCTCATGGTTGTTGGATTAAAGCATGATGTTAACAAGCCAAACAACATTCAGCCTACCCTTAGGCTTGTAAGTGGAATCCAAGAGTTCCAATGAAAGATTGAGCCATTGGAGGAAAAAATAAGGGAGTTGGTTAAGGGGTTTGATGAAATGAATTGTGATCTACTCCCAAACATCCTAAATGAAGATGGTGAGGTCAAGCCCTTGCAGGATTGGAAGGAGGAAGCAAATGAGGTGATTGAAACTCAATCAACCATAATCTGTGAAGGTGTTGACATGCAAATGATAAAGAAAAATATGGATATGCTTACCCAATTAGGGATTACCCTGGAGGATTTTGACAAAGAAGCCAAGTGGTGACCAAATATACACCATATAGGGAAAAGGATGACAGTGTCATTAGATTCAGTTGGCCTTCGGAAGAGGAGTTTCAATCATGGAAGGAAAAATATCTTGATGTCTTGGAGGATTAGGCGGTTGTTGTGGGGGGTGGTTAGTGCAATTTTGGTCTTAATTCTACAACAATGGAGAGTAACAATAGGGAGAATACAATACATGGACTAGAACCAATACAAATTAGGCCTTTAATAAAGTAATGTTAAAATATTATATTCTCTCCAGTTTAAAATAGATGACAGGGATGCAAATGTGGAGGTCCTTTGTCCTTTGTCCTTTTTCTTCATTTTATGCTTTTCTTCTTTCAAGCTTGATGTACATAGACACAATTTTGGAAGCACGTGGATAAACTACTGTAACAACTAAAAGGTTCCTTTTAGAAGGTGGGACAAATATTCATTGACAAATGCAAATGGTTTTTGTCCTACATGATATTTCCCTCCTTTGAATTGCAAATATAACTACATTGGGGAATATATTTTGTATCGGTCAAATAGGACATGGACATGTGTACATTCTAGCCCAAGGCTTGTTTGCACCTTCATTTCTATTGGAATTCATGATCAAATGTATAGGTTGTTGATTGATCACAAAGAAAAATTTTGTAATGAGAATGCAGAGAAATTTTATAGTTTTGTCTTAGGTTTTTGAGTCTAGTTGATATGCAAATGTAATTTTTGATAACAATACTAGCATTTTGAATAGAAAATGGTACAAATTCAAAGCCATTTCTCTCCTAGTGTATTCATTTCATGAACTATTAATAAAATGATCAAGGGTTGTTTTGTTAATCTTCATTGTGTTCCAATACTTAAGTGTATTTAATTAACTTTGAATATCGATCTATCTTGCTCTCCAATATTGTATTGATGATCTTTTGATTCAAAATAATCAAGGGTTATTTATAAGTTGTCATATCACATCATGTGTTTATGCTATGGATGTTGAAAAATTAGCTTCTATTCAAGGAATGGATTAATACTCCTTTTAATTATTTATAAAACATTGTGTGAATGGAAACACAATAGGAATTTATAAGTAGTGTGATAAGTGTTCTTTAGAAATGATGCAAAATCACATATCAAATTCAATATCATGGAATACAATATAAAATATCTTCAACTACAATTTGGGTATGATTCATGAAGTGCAATATAAAATAAAATATCACGATGTGTAATGATTCACAATTTCATGGAATACAATATAAAATATCATCAACTACAGTTTGGAAAATGATTCATGAAGTGCAGCATAAATACCTAAAAGCTATTAATTCAAGTTTCCTTTTCCCAAATCAAGTCAAGGTCCTCAAACTGACATTCAACTTGAGATAAAGTAAAAGAGTTGTCTTGATTCTGAGTTTGGTCTTCATTTTCTTTGCCTTATGTCTCAAATTCAACATTCATTACCGAATGGAATGGACTGACCTGGACCACTAACCTCAATATCATTGTTTCACGTAAATTAGCAAGCTTGAAATATTCTGATATCAAACCACATAATATTTCACTTTAACCTAAGTTTGTCCAATCCTTTGTTATTGATCCTAGTTCAAAGGGCTTCTCCATGGAATCAAATTGGTCCATCATACTTCTTGCAAAATTATTACATTGTTGTCTAAGCTTATCTCCATTTATAATTCCTTCTATTATCTGCTCGTATTTTACACTTTTCAAAAAGTGTTCAATCAAGTTATTTACTTTATCATGAAATAGGTTGGGCTTTCTCAGTTTACCCAAAATTGAGGATACATAATACCCATGGCTTCAAGTATTTCTTGTCAAGGGAATCTATCATAAATCTCTATGGAAAGAGATTTTTCAATTTTCTTCAAATTATCACTAACATATTTAACAATGTTGTTAAAATCTTCCTTTGTAACAGTTACTTCTCTGATAGAGCGTTAAGCTTCCGTACAATGGTACATTGGTATCTCAAATCCACGTACACAGATACATAAGTACCTACTTGCATTAAACTGCAAATAATTATCGAGCTGATTCAAATCTGTAATGTTTTTCCAAATGAAAAAATTTGGGCTTTTAGATGTTAGATCTAGATATAGATGATCAAGGGCCATGCATGTATTCCTACGTATTTTGGCATATTCATTAATATACATATTTTTTTCTTGGGATTTGTTCTCAAGATTGTTCATTTCATCCAACATGAGGAGAAGACTAGCTAAAGTCAAGAGTGTCTCTATATTGCTTAACCTATGTAAGAGGTCAGGAGCTTTGTCTATTGGGCATGTGCAGGATCATGATGGGCCAAAAAGTGGCAATATGATGGGTATTTGTAGGGTATGTGGCTGGCGACTTTTTTTTACCCAAAATTAATGAAATCGAAAGGGTTTTTAAAGGAGATTCTCAGCTTTCCACCAATATAAATTATGATTTACTTTGAATTTAATAAATAATTATTATTCATTTTCTATTTAAATTATGACTAAAGTTCTAATTGATAGGCTGATTGAAAAACATCTATAGCTTTCAAACGGTATCAAATTTGTTGAATCCGAAACATGCGTCACATTATATGCTTCATATAATATAGGATTAAAAAATAAAAAATTGAATTTCATGAAGTTTTGACCAAGTTAAGGTGGTTAGACGATGAGTTTTATATTTTTAAAAGTTGTAATAAAAAATCATAATTAATTATTTACATGGAAATAAATTACAAAATATGCATCACACGGAAATGATCCTCTAATTTCCTTACATCTAAAATATTATAAAAAAAATATTATCATTTTATTGTGGTTAGGTGGTCGGATAGACACCTACTTCTTATTTTTCCTTTTGAAATTTCTATACTACTACATTGAAATTTCAAATTTTCACCAAATAGATTTTGTTTTTTAAAAAAAGTAAACCTTAGTAGTTTAGAAACTAAATTAAATTTTCTACAAATTTCTATTCCTTACATATTTTGAAATAATATAGATAACTTATTCAAAAATTTTTTACATCAAGTTTCCTAACTCATTTTTTCTAAATTTTGCCACTTAAGGGCCTATTTTTTCCATGATGATCCCCAGACATACTTCCTACCTGTTAAGTATGTTTAGGACATTACCCTAACTGCGGATTGATATTTTGAAAGAACTCATTGTGTTGGTCCATGCAGGGAGATCCATCTAGTATCATCATCCTTGAGAAGCTTGTTTGTTGCTATTATTCCCTCAACAAAATTTTGAGATTCTGCGAAATGTTTGGGACTTCAATAGAAGTATGCGTAGAGCTCGCGGACTAGATTTTCAACTTTCGATACTGGAGGAAACTTGCTTACAATTCTAAATTCTAAATTTATTCTATTGGCCATGCAGTGAATGCCAAGCATGTATGGTGCACAAGTAGTTTGTAACTTTGTGCAAACACCATTCTTGTGACCTTGCATTACTTCAACTCCATCAACTACTACACACCAAATTTTTGGAAAATGTCAAGTCATCCATACCTGCAATTTCATTCAAAGATTTCTTGACTAGTTCAAATAGATTTTGTGATGTTGAATTGTCCTTCATTTTATGAACACAAAGAAGATGAGCTTGGTGGGCATGTTTTTTTTATAGTATACACATGCATATAGACCCAAGAAGTATTATCTACCGTAGTAACTTCATCTAAAGCTAATGCATTGAATTCTGACTCTTTTAATTTCTCCTTTAAATCTTTCTTTTCCATTACAGTAAGACAATTTTCCCATTCCCATCCAACATTTACTAACCAGTGTGCACTAGGTAAGTGAGGAACACCCAAAAGAGATAATAAAATATGAAAAACAACACTCATCTGAATGATTTTTGACAGTTGTGCTCCTTCCATTACTTTTCCAAATTGAGCCTCAATTGTACCTCGACATGCAACAAGCTCTACATTATTTGCTTATGCTCTTCATATTCCGTGACATACTTAACATGAAGACATTCTTCCTTTGATTTCCATCGTACTATTGATTGTTCCTTTCCGTCTATGATTTATTTTTCATAAACTTTACTGATATGCTTTTCTATAGTGTCAAGCTTTAGTTGCAACTTCTTGTCTCTTTTACATTTCCAACTATAAATCATACACTTGCATTTAGTTGGAGATTCATCTTTGTTTACTTTCTCCACTGGTATAATGAGTAGGTACTTTGACACCCAATCAAGCTAAAAATTCCTTGTCCTTTCCCACTTGCACCCCACTTTTGATTTTCCTTTTCTTTTCTTGATACCAACATCATTCAAGTCAATTATCTTATTCTGGCTGACCAAGGTATCCCTTGGAACATCTTCTATGGTATTTCCATCCTCATTTGACTCATTTAACTCAATGACAATCTCACCTTGACCTTTTGGTGGCGGTGAGGTATTGTGAATGCCTTCTTCATTAATATTTGGTGGAAGAGTTGATGATGTAGCTCCATCTTGATCTGATGGATCAGAAGCATTGTCAATTCCAAAGTAAGATTGTATGGTAACTGTATGTTTTGGGTGTTTTGATGGCCTCCCAGTCCCTTCACCACCCTAAGGAGTCTTCCCCTTGTTGCACTTACTGCTTGACATATTGATCTCTCACTTCAAATAAAAGTTGGAAATAAATGTCTTCTTGTTTAAAAAGGATAGAGAATATAGATCACATTCCCTACTCAATATCATCTTTAAGATTGAATCAAGAATGGAAAAGAGATAAAGAAATCTTATAACACTACATGAAGAAATGATCACTCATCTTTAAGTTTAGGTTTTCATTGACTTGCTATTCATTAATGCGGGAATGCATGTGTTGTAAGTTTGTAACTTTCCTATGATCAACTTCAAGGGTCCAAGTCCAACTTCTAAATCAAGAGCTCACAAGTTCAAAACTAAACAAAAATGTGTAAGAATAAATGACAGTTTCGATTATATTTATATGAATCCATATTTGGCAAATTCCACAAGATTTTTAAATGGTATATTAAAAATTTGGAAAATCTTGTGTTATTATACAACAATACGTTGTAATTTTCAAGGTTATTATGGCCCTACAATTAGCATGGAGGTTTCATGGCAATTGGTGAAATGTGTCCTCAAATGTAATTATTTTTTAATGTTATTGGTGAAATGGGTCCTCATAAGAAACTATTTGTAAATTTTAATTAGCGAAATTGGTCCTCACAAGCAAGTATTTGTAAATTTTAATTGGTGAAATGGGTCCTGATACACAATGTTGTTTTAATTTAGAATTGGTGAATATGTAGGTGATTTATTACATGCTTATGAGATTCTAAGAAAAAATATTAATCGGTCCATTTGAAACGCGTAGTTTGTTATCGCAAATTTATTACTTAAATATGCCTCATAAAATAAATCAATGGTGAATGGACATGCATTGGACCGATAATTCATAAAATCCGGGTGATTTGGCCACCCTATTGGGTGCGATTAATTCACCAATTTTGACTTGGCCACTATCTAATATTCTCCAATTGGTGAATATTCACCACTAAATTTTTCCTTGGAGAACCATCATACCTCAAGGGAATAGTAATGGAAAATTATTCCCATCCACTTTCTCCATATATGTGTGATAAGTAATATAGATGATTAAGACATCTGTAAAAAAACACAAATTATAGAATCTACTAGAATTTGAATGTGTAGGGGACTTATGAAGAGGATCCCCATAATTCTCAACCTCTACTATTATGTAGGGTAAGAGGGATAATACAACCTATCTATTATTATTACTATTATTTATGAATCTATTACCAACTAAATATTGTAGTTAAGGTTACCACATGCCTCCTAAGTTTCAACACCAACATATAAGAATAGAGTCAAAGTGCTTATGGTATTTTGAAGGTTTTATATTTAACAACAAAAATAAAGTATAGTTTTAGAAATGCATATTTAAATAAAACCAACTTCAAGGTTTAATTTATGATTAATTTTTCCAACCTAAAATAATTTTAATTTATTAGCAAAAAATTTCATTTCAATTGTCCTTTCCTGGTGTAGACACCTAAAATGTTCCTTAGGACTATTCATCATCTAATCCCTAATCGTTCAATTTCATTGATACCTAATCCCTAATCAATCAAT
>VDFB02199071.1:0-13067 GCA_007258455.2 Sequoia sempervirens | reverse complement strand
AAACATGAATAACAAAATGTCAAGGACACCTCAAGATTAGCCAAAAGAGTGGTTCAACGAAAAGGAATGCAAATAAAATGAAACACAAACATTTTTACCTCCTTTGTTGTTGAAACTTCTTTGATTGGCCCTTGCTTAGATTGGTTGTGTGCTCCTTAAATGATAGATTGAGTGACTATAATGCAAGCTTCAATATGCAAAATGATGGACAAAGATGGTTGAATGATTGAAAAAGGCTTGGACAGCATGTAGTTATGAGAGTGCAAAGTGTTGAGAATGCAAAATGACAGCATAAGGGTGCAAGATAGCTAAGTGTTGTGTAAATGCCCTTGAGGAGGGGGTATTTATAGAAGAATTTGAATTCTCTAGAGAATTCAAGGGTCAAGATTGATCCAACAAGGCCAAGATGAAGGGCTATGGTGGGTTGAGAACCCACAAGCCCTCACATTTTGACATGTGGAGGGTGAAGTGGACAAGAGGATATGAGGTGGAGATGAGTTGTCAAAAAGGTACATGAGGTGGAAAAGGACATGCACCTTGGGGGATGAGAGGATTTCCACAAAAGGGGATTTCTTGTCCCCAAGTGGGAGTGAAAGGAACTTTTGAGGAATTTTAGAATTCCTCAAAAATCTACATGGGAAAAGGAAAGGTGGTTGGGAGGATAAATGTGAATTAAAAATTCACATTCATAAGATGATCTAGAGGATAAAAGGTGGGCTCCAAAAAGGTGGGACTTGGTCACATGTGGAGATTGTGACAAGTCCAAGGTTCTAGAAGCCTTGGGAGAATGGAATGTGAATTAAAAATTCACATTTAAAGGAGGGGAGTCTAGAGCAAATATATGTGAATTAAAAATTCACATAGGAGAGAGGGTTAACATCAAAAAGGAAAAATAGAAGAATTGACCAAAAAGAGGTGCTAAATTTAGTTAATGATTTTGGTTAAGGTTGTGCAAATATTGGATTAGGTTAATTAACAGAAGGTTAGAGGCAAGTGGCAAATGTTGGAGGATGTGACAAGGAGAGAGAAAGTGAGGAATTTTAAATTGATTTTTAAATCAAAAAGAGGTAGAATGACTAAATTAAATAAATTAGTCTATTTATTTAATTTAGAGAGGAATAAGGGTAAACGATAAAGTATTAATTATTAAATTAAGTACTTTATGGGACAAAGGGTGTAATATTAATTTAATAAATTAATATTAATATGATAGACGTGAATGCAACAAATTTAATCATACATTAAATTTTAGGTGCTCACACTAATAATTCTCTAGATATTTTCCAAGATGTACCTTCCATCTTATGATTTTAATAATTAACAATATAGTATCCAAAGTGTTTACAAAGCATGTCTTTGGTGTGAGCACAAAGGTGCCAATAAGCAATAGGAATATTAGAAAGCCAAGGGTTCTTCCAAAAATGAACCATCTCTTCATTCCCCAATTTTCACTTGATACCTTAATCATTAATTGTTTGGATTTAATTATATTATTAAATATGGAAAACCTAGTAAGAAGATTAAACATAATAGCTAAAGAAAGGCTTTTTTGATTTCCCAAATATTTAGCTTGCATAATATAGCTCCATTTACTATTATTCATCATGAATTTCCATCTAAATTTGGGAAGGGGTGTATTATTCTTGTCCTTAATTTTGTGTGTCCCCAACCCGCCATGACTCTTGAGAAGGAAAATGCAGTCCCAAGCCACAAGAAAAAACCTTTGTTTGTCCTCAATTCTAAACCATAAAAATCATATTTGAATTTTGTTGGAAATATGTGTTGTCATTGATTTCAACTCAATATGTGTTGTCATTGATGTCAACTTAAGATGTGTTGTCATTGATGTCAAGTGTGTGTACTGAGGTCTATATAATACTCCAAAGTTATTTGATGTGCAAAGATATTTATTGATACAGTCAAGAATGTAGTATTTTAAGAATGGTGATCAATTTGATGTCTATGTGTGATGTGGAGGAGGGTACACTTGTTCCAATATGTTTTCTACATTCCTACATTAATAACATGCTTGTTTGGCATACCACACATTCAGATATGTTGCAGAAGTTTTGTTAAGTTAGTCACAGTGCATATTCTATGATAGATTCATGGTATTTTGGTATGCATCCGTTCACATAATGAGATTTTTTCTTGTGGTTCATAATATAAGATGGTTGAGATGTGAAGGTGTTATATCAAGGAATTCAAGTCATTACACCTTATAAGATGAAAGTTATAAGTGTCAAAGTTTTGCTATGTACTCTAGCAGAATAATGTGTTGTCAAAGACATGCTAGAATGCTCTATATTCCTCCAGAAGTGAAGTGATGGCCTTGCGGTTTTGAAGACGTGATTAGTAATGTTAAATGCACACTAGTTTTTAGTATCAGGTGTTTTGGTGGTTCACAAGATTAGTTCTCAAATGGCAGTTTCCTACAGTTTGTCTAGAATACTCTATGGGTTTCTTCAGTTGCACCGACATATGATGATCAAATATTTTAGGAAAAGGTTAAAGAGATATTATGCATGGAGTACAATGCTTGCATCTTGGTCCACATGAAGGTTTTGGCTTCTCCCAAGTGGTGCAAAGTTGAACAGTTAGCAGTTTTGGTGGTGTTGTCATTGTTTGGGCTGATAGGATTGTTTCATTCATTTGTAGTTGGTATTGATTAATTAATCTTGCTTTGGAGGATGTGTTGAGATGGTTTTTGGTCTTGTTATGTTGTGTGTTGATCTGCAACTCTTTTTCTCTTCATAATGTTATATGTTTGGGCCGACCTATGGAGTATCATGTGTTTCATCTAAAGGTCATCTTGGAGATGACCTAATTGAGTTGTTATGGAGTATATTTATAAAAGATCAAAATAATTTATGAAGTTATTGAGGTATGACAAAGAGAAATTGAATAGTATATTGAACATAAAGTGTGTGAAGTCAATGTGAAGATTAATTATGTGAAAAAGGGTCTGCAACATCAACATATGTTGGATGCTTCGTTATAGAAGTTCATATTCATATTTCTTATTATAATTTTCATCTATCCTAATCTAAGATAGTGTGTCTCATCAAGTCTTTGTATCTTTCCCTAAGGCTGTACGCATTAGTCTGCAAGTCCATAGGCAATGAACCTTAAACAACATTGTAATTAGGGTGATCCCATAATAGTGGTTTACAATTTTTGGCCAAACTGGACACTAAAATTATTATTTTTAACTAAATCTTCACATTCGGACACCTATAGCGGCTAAACTGCGAGGAATTTGAAGATGGTACAAACTAGAGTCTCATCAGACCAGATTCTAAAAATACTTTTCGTACTCTTGTGAATCAAATTGCACTTTTTCCATCTCCCCATGAAAATAGATTTTTTCAGAAAACAACATTTTAAAAATGACGACACCGTGATAACGATAACTTATTTCATGAAGGATAAAATTCTAATTCTTTCAAATTTAGATTTGTAACTCTGATATCTAGTGCTTCCACTTATGATAGTTTTTATTGAATATTTTTCCTTAATCAAGTTTCAAAGTCAAACGAATTACAATTCAGACACAAATACGACCAGATAACGCTAAGAACTTTTTGTATTTGTCAAAAATTTTATTTTATTTTATTTGTTGGATCAAAGACTTCAATATCTAGTGCAATCATATTTTTCAATTTTTTTTTTTTTTAATCTTCTATTTTTCCACATGTGAAGAACAAATAAATTTATTTTCGATGAAAAACCTATGTTTAATAAAACTTAAAAACAAATATATAACAAAACCAAAACATATTAAAATTATATTCATTGATAGCTTGTTCTCGAGGAATACCATAATCTACTAAAATAAAATTTTTAAAATAGAATTCTATTTTGATCCCCAAAAATTCAAATCAAAAAGCATTTTTAAAATGAAGATTCTATGAAAAGTGCTATATGCATTATAGGTATGGTTTAAAAAACTAGCTTTGGTTCTATCCAAGGGGGTTTTATCTAAGGTGATTTGATCAAACCCTCTTCAATTGGAATCCTTAAAATGAAACTTTTTAAGGCTTAAATCATTATATTTTCTAAAAATATGTGATTTTAGCTAAAATCGGCTCCTCTTAGGAATTGTAAACTTACTATGACAAAGCATCTAATTTCATGATCCATCACGAGGATGGTAGAAGCAAGAGGAGAAAAAATGGTTGATTGCAGACTAACTCTAGATAAAAAAGAGAGAGGGGGGGAAGGGGAAGGAGGCACAAGGTTTGAGGAACAAAATAGAAAAAATGAAAACAAATAAAAACCAAAAAGAGAGAAAACATAAAAATATAAGAAAATTAATAAGAATGCCAAAAAATAAGTGAGAGAAAGAGCAAGAAAATAAAACCATTTAAATATGAACAACAAAAGAAACTAGGAATAAGAGAAAAAAGAAGAATCAATAAACTTTATGAAGAAAAAGAAAATTTGGGAAAACTATCAACCTATAAGAATTGATAAAAGGAACAATAAAAAAAATATAAAAATCTTATAAACTTTCTTATTACTGAATGATTACCTATATAAATAGATATGTATGTAGCTTAAAAAAAAAGAATAAAATAGAAATAAGTAGCAAAGAAGTTATTATATATATATAGCAAGCATGAAAATAAATAATTAAAAAGGAAGAGAGAATATAAATAAATAAAAAGAATAAAATAGACTAAAAATTAAGAAAATAATCATGAAGAAAACAACTAAATATATTTATAAAAATGAAATAGATCCAATGCAAAGAAATATGCATAATTAGAAAATACAAATAAAAACACAAGAAATGAAATGCAACCAAGATAACAATAAAAATGAAAACAAAGAGAAATCAATGAACATAAAAATAACAATATATATACATGTGTGTATCTTATATATATACACATATACACATACACTATGTGTATATATATAAGACACACACACACACACGAGAACAAGAATATGTATAGGTATCTAGATACAAATATACATATC
The DNA here is from genome assembly GCA_007258455.2 of Sequoia sempervirens. Taxonomy (NCBI): domain Eukaryota; kingdom Viridiplantae; phylum Streptophyta; class Pinopsida; order Cupressales; family Cupressaceae; genus Sequoia; species Sequoia sempervirens. The sequence continues at coordinate 8,078 of VDFB02199071.1, read as the reverse complement.
TAAAACATAAATTAGAAAAACAAAAGAGATAAAAGGAATTCTAAAAGAAAGAACATGGAGACTCGAATCTAAAAGGAAATCAATATACTCACAGAATTCAAAATTTAAAACAGAAAGGTGATAAAAGGAAACATATAAACTAAAATATAAAAATGCAAATAAGAAAACTGAATAAAATAAATGAATAAAAATGACCAAACACACAAAAGAAATAAAAGAGACTAAAAGCATTAAAAAGAAAAGACAAAACTAACTATAAATAAATATAGGCTAAAACTATATTATGACATAAAGATAAAAGAAAATGATAAAACAAAGGTGAGCAAGAAAATTTAAAGGAAAAGGAGAAAGCGAAGATGAAAAGAAAAGGAGGGGAAAAAATACAATGAACCAAACCAAGGACACGAGAGAGCCAAAAACTCCTTAAAATCTAGAAAGCATAAAAGAGAATTCAAAAGGAAAAGAAAACAAGAAAGGAAACTAAGAACCAAAAGATCAAATGAGCAAAAGAAAACAAAAAAAAAAGAGAAATTTAAAACGAAGGAACAAACAATAATAAAAAGAAACAACATGAATGAAAAATACAAAAAATTGACACCAAGACCCTCAAAGAAGTGACAAAAATGAAGAAAAAAGTTACAAATACTCAAGAGGAAGAAAAGAGGGAGGGAAGGAAAAGGGGGAGCACAAAGAGAGAAGGAGAGAATATTCCATGCCACCAAAGAGGGCAAAGGAAAATGAGTCGAAACTCAAATGAGAACACCAGGGAACAAGAGAGGCTGTGAGGGGAGGAAAGGGAGGGACCAAACTGAAGGCCAACAAGGTAGAGGACAAAGCAAAGAAGTTGGGAGAGAAGATGAAGCTAAGAGTGAACTTGGTTAAGAAGGTTAGAAATCAAGGGTTGCCAAGCAATACTTAGACTGTAACCCTCATCACGATTAAGGTTTGTAAGGTGATTATTAATCTGAATGGCTTCCCTAAGCTTCCGCTTGAAAAAATTGTCCTCTTTGCATAAGACTTGTGTGTTTTTTAAGATGTGGTGTTTAGAAGACAAGGAATGGTCTGCAAGAGCATATTTTAGAACACGATCATGTTTGATGTCTACACTATGCTCCTTTATTTTAGTGCAAAATGAACAACTGGTCTCACAAATATAAGGGATGCCACAAGAACAAACCACCTTATAAACACCAGACTCGAGTAAAATGTCCCTTGAGTCCTTAAGAGAGGGGAGACAATGTTTGATAGTGGAGAAAGGTTTGAAAGAGCAATGAAGCCCTTTCTTCAAAAGAATATTGAATATTTTTTGGGAGATGCCTTCAACATAAGTGTTTATTGATTCTTCTTTTTTCTTTTATTCCTAGTTTCTTTTGTTGTTCTTATTTAAATGGTCTTATTTTCTTGCTCTTTCTCTCACTTATTTTTTGGCATTCGTATTAATTTTTTGATATTTTTATGTTTTCTCTTTTTGGTTTTTATTAGTTTTCCTTTTTTCTATTTTGTTCCTCAAACCTTGTGCATCCTTCCCCTTCCTCCCCCCCTCTCTTTTTATCTAGATTTAGTCAACAATCAACCATTTTTTCTCCTCTTGCTCTCTACCATCCTGATGATGGATCATGGAGTGTGATCCAAAACATTGATGCAAAAAACTCCTACACAATCTAATCCAGAAACATGACTAAACCATAACATTGATTGTGGAAACTTGATATCATTAACATTGTAATATGTGTAAGTAGTGAGCTTTATCTATTGTGAGTTAACTCTCACCGTGGTTTTTCCCTCATTGGGTTTTTCACGTAAAATTCTTGGTGTCCTTGTGTGGTGCATATTTTCTTATCTGCTCTTCTTTTAGGTTATGTGATGTGATGTTTAATCTACAAATGTAAATGTTTAAGTTTTAATAGATGATGATTCACCCCCCCTTTCAACACTATAGTGTGTTCAAAAAAATTTCTCAAATTTTTTAGCCATGTACCTAGGGATTTTGAAGAGTGCTAATAAATGCATTGGAATACTTTGAAGGGAGACTTTGATGAGTTGAACATACCCACATGACTAAGAAGGTAAGCCTTCCATGCAACAATTTTTCTCTAGATTCTTTCTAAAAGATTGTTCCAAGTACAATTATGATTTTTTTTTAGATTAAGGGTGTTCCCAAATAAGTGATGTTTTTGATAATATAAGTTGCATTTGCAAGGTGTAGTAAAGGGTGGTAGCAATCTAATTTTACAAGAATTGAATAATTGTAAAATCCACCCCTTGGTCACTACAATTTTTTTAAAATTCAATTAGTATCAACCACCAACTTAACTATCCAAGCATCTTCCATCTCAATTAGAAGAGATGATTTCGAAAGTTCCATTCATCATAATAATGACAAATAAACATCACCAATTATATGCTTACACTCAAAAAAACTAAGCTCCTACAATTAGGTTCATCCCTAGACCTAGACCTAAACCTCAAGGGTTTATGATGACCTTGCCTACATATCCCCTTGTGGGAATTAGAGGCATCATAGTTGTTAGAGGGAGTTCATTCTCTCCTCTTGTACAAGATCATTGATCTCACCTTTATATCATAACTATTCATTCACTACAACAAATCCCTATGATTTGCTCCATTTTTTGCTCTGTTTTTTGCTTCCACCCACTGTTGTAATGTATTTTTTGCCAATTGTTTGAAAACGTCGGTGCTATTTATTGGGGTGGCGCTATTTTTGGCATTTATTTGCGTCAATTAGGACAAGTCGGCGCTAATTTAGGCATTAATGTGCACCAAAGTTAGCAATGACTATAGCATCAATATTGGCTTCGAGTGTGGCACCATCGTTAGCGCTATCTTTGGCTCCGAGTTTAGCTTCGAGTTTAGCGCCACTTTAAGCTCCTGACTTTAGCTTTGGGTTTAGTGTTGGTTTAGACACCCCTATGTCAAAGAGACTTATTTATGTCTCATCGACGATGTAAAATAGTGAAATATCAACAAGATACAAACATATCGAGGAGAGAATCACTTACATCACATCAACAAGGTATATCTACAAGTGCTCAGAAAAACACAACTCTTGGATATAACAAAGTAATGTTGATGAGACATTGAGATATCGGTAAGACAAATAAGATTGTTTCATCGATTCTCTTCAAGTATAATCAAAAGCATACACCACTAGACTGCCAGGAAGGTGAGCAACATATGCGATAGAGTGGTATACACCGCAACCCCATAGCAAGAAGCCTTGAGCAAGGCGGTAGTGCAGAAAATAGCTGAAGGGAAGGGAAAAACACCACCATACCACAACGATAATCACGAGTCTCCCCGACATGGTAGAGTTACACTGATATATAAAGAAATACCGCCGAAGGAAAATATCGATAGGATAGTGGCATATTGGCAAGAGATATTAACTTGTCTCATCTACAATAGCAACCAACATCAGAGGAACATAAGATCTAATGTCAATGAGACATTGATATATCGGTAAGACAAAGAAGATTGTCTCATCGACACTCTTCAAGTAATGATCAAAAGCATACACCACTATACCATCGGGAAGGTGCGCAACATATGCGGTAGAGCAGTATACACCGCAACCCCACAACAAGAAGCCTTGAGCAAGGAGGTAGTGTGGTAAACAACAAGGGAAGGGAAAAACACTGCCATACCGCAACGGGTATAATAAGAGACGATGGTAGTGTAGAAGTTGAGAAATCCAACTTCACAGAACACGAAGATCACCTGCATGTAAATAACCTGTCACAGAAAGGAAAAGATGGAGACAAAAAAACAAGGGTGCTTTGCAAGCTATAAGAGAAATTGTATTAACATAATGAAATAATACAAAGAGATCAATCCTTATGAAGGAGATCAAGAAACCCTAAAGTGTAACCTAAAAGGGATGCATTTAATAATTACAATAATTATTAAATCCTACAAAATGCAAACTAAGTTTATCTTAAGAGAAATATAAAAGATAACTTAATTAAAATAATTAAGTAATAAACCTTTTACTCTAACACCCCCCCTTAAGATGAACTTAGGGAGTAGCTACAAACTAAATGCATGAAAGAAATGCAACTACAAGTAGAAAGCAAACAAGGGTCCCGACAACTAGGCCTAATCAGGTACCCAAATACAACCAAATCTCTGTAAAGCAGAGTAAAGGAGAAAACCAAGTGGGAAAAAAATCCTCTCCAAAAAGAGATGAAGAAACATGTTGAAAAAACATGAAGGAAGGCCTCACAGTGACCCCCCAAGGACAACTTCCTTCACCCCAAGCATGGAACATAACAAAAGATAGCATGGCGATGCCAAAGGTTTAGTGAGGATGTCTACAACCTGCTCCTTTATAGGAATGTACTCCAAGATGAGAGAACCATCCTGAATCAACTGCTTGATGAAGTGCATGTGGATCTCAATGTGCTTAGTCCACTGATGCTCCACTGGGTTCCAGGAAATGTGAATGGCACTCTGATTGTCACACCAAAGAATAGTGGGACTATCAAGAGGAAACCCAAACTCTGTCATCAACTGCTGAAGCCATAAAATATCCTGACTAGCTAACATTGCTACTCGGTACTCAGCCTCTATAGATGATAATGCAATAGTAGACTACTTCTTGCAAGACCATGTGATAGGACCAAAACCAAGACAAAAAAGAGCTAGAAGTAGACTTCCGATCATTGACATAACCAGCCCAATCTAAGTCAATGAAGCCAACAATGTGAGGGGATCCTGAAGTGTAGTGAATTCCATAATGAGTGGTGCCCCGAATGTACCCCAAAATATGTTTGGTTGCTTGCCAATGGCTCTCATGAGGATCATGGGAGAATCAACAGATCAGGCCAACCGCAAAGGAAAGATTAGGACGAGAATGTGTTAGGTACACAAAACTGCCAACCAACTGCCTGTATAAAGTGGAATCCACTGAAGGAGTAGTACAAGTGGAAGAAAAAGCAACACCTGACTGAAATGGTGTGGGAGGAAGCTTGCAATCAAGCATGCCAAATCGCTGAAGCATATCAAGAGCATAATTCTGCTGAAATATGGAAATCCCATCTGAAGACTGAATAACCTGTAGACCCAGAAAAAAATGCAGAAGACCAAGATTTGTCATCTCAAACTACTCCATCAAAGCTCTATGAACACTCTAAATCATGGAGGATGAGCTACCTATAAGGATGAGATCATCAACATATAGCACAAGAATTAAAAGATCACCCTCCTAACATTGAATGTACACTGTGTGATCGGAATGAGAGCGTGTGAAGTCAGAGGAAAGCAAGAAAGATTCCATCTTCTCATACCAAGCCCGAGGGGCTTGTTTGAGAAAATATAATGAATGTCAAATTGTGCAAACCAAGGAAGATTCCTAAACAAATCACTGAGGCTGCTCCATATAGATCTCCTCATCTAGGTCTCCATGCAGGAAAGTACTCTTCACATCCATCTAAAACACTGTCCATCCCTGTGAAGCTACAAGTGAAAGTACAAAGCGAATAGAATTCATCTTAGCGATAGGAGAAAAGGTCTTAGAGTAGTCAATACCCTCCACCTGAGAAAACCCCTTCGCAACAAGACGTGCCTTATATTTATCCATAGAACCATCTGCAATATACTTGGTACGATACACCTACTTGCATCGAACCAACTTTCTTCCCTTAGGAAGAGGACAAAGATCCCAAGTATGATTCTTCATCAAAGAAGAATACTCCTCATCCATGGCCCTATCCCACTCAAGGTGACCTATTGCCTCTAAAAACTTCTGAGGATCATCCAAAATGGAATGACTCAAAAGAATAGAACCAGATGTCTGAGCATGAGTACGAAGAGTATCTGATGAATCACTTGCCAAAGAACCAGCTGCCTCAATAGTAACACGGGCCCACCTAGGAAAAGGTTGAGTGGCTATTCATGGTGGAGATGGTGGATCATCATATGCATCATCCTCAAGAGATAAGTAATCCTCAAGAGATGAAGAGTGAGGAGTAGGCAGTGAAGGAGAATCTGTTGATGGAGAATCCATCAAAAGAAAGTGCTCATCAAGCTGGACATCTCACCGAAACAAGACATCTCTAGAATTAGGATAAAACAACCTATATGCCTTAACATCCTCAAAGTAGCCAACAAATATAAGTGCTCGACTCTTCTTCTCCAAGGCTTTCCGGTGAGCATCAGGAATAAATTCCCAAGCCTCACTACCAAAAACTCATAATGTAGAAATATTAGGCTTGACATGAGTCCAAGCCTCCTTAGGAGTCATATGTCATAATACTTTATGAGGCATCCAATTATAAATATAATTGGCACAATTGACTGCCTCAGCCCAAAATGAAGAACTCATAGCTTGAGACTATATCATACAATTTTCCATCTCCCGTAAGGTTTTGTTCTTTCTCTCAGCAACACCATTCTATTAAGGGATGTCAGGGACTGTCAACTGATGCTACAAACCATGATCAGTGCAAAAATCCCTGAAAGCCTGATTAACATACTCCCCCCATTATCTGTGTGTATCCTCCTGATAGAAAGACTAGACTGCTTCTCTACAAATGTCTTAAAGATCCTGAATGAATCAAAGACATTAGACTTGTACTTAAGAAAGTACACTCATGTGTGTTTGGAGAAGTCATCAATAAAAGTGAGCACATATCGGGCCCCTAAAAAAGGAGTGGAAAAAGACATAAGGTCACTATGGACCAACTCCAAGGGTGCCTTACCACGTGTGGCTCAACCCATAGGAAATGAATCCTAATGATGTTTTCCAAGTGCACAACCACGACAAACACTATCAGTACAGGAAATCTTAGGGAGCCCAATCACAAGTGCCTGTGTACCCATCTGTTGTAGATATTTGTAATTGACATGGCCAAAATGCTCATCCCAAAGCCTACTGACTGAGTTTGCATGTGCTATACGAGAGGAACCTGAATTGTTTGAACTCTCAAAGCCATCAAATCTATATAAACGAGATGCAAAATCAACAGTCCCAATAGCCACAACCAAATCAAGATCATGAAGGTCTCAAATAACCACATCATGTGGTGAGAACTCAACTGTCTTACTAGAGCCAAAATGGAAAATCTGATAAACAGAAAGGTTTGTCGAAATGTCAAGAACTAGAAGCACATCTTGAAGACAACCACCATCTAATGAAATAGTACCTAAACCCTGAACTAAAAAGTGTGATGAGTCACCAACTACAATATGTGTAGTGCCACTAGGGGCAAGTGAGGTGACAAACTCATGTGTGTGTGTCATATAGTGAGAAGCACCAGAATCTAGATTCCAAGTGGATCCTGAAGGAAAGGCTCGTGCAAAAAGAGCATGACCTTTCCTTGTGGGTTGGGAAGGAGACTAAGGTGAGTTGATATTATGCTACTGCATGGCTTCCTCTAAAGCCTCTAATCATTTCCATCACCTGGAAACTAGATGTCCTTCCTTGCCACAAAAACTGATAGGATCACCTAATTTCTTTGTAGTCTTGGAGGAAGACTCACCAGACTTTGAAGATTTTCCTTGTTTAGGATAGGACTGTGGTTTTGAATCAGTCTTAGGAGGTGGCTTAGAGGAACTCTCACTACCTGTTGAATCTATCTTGGACTTCAGTTTTTGCTTCTTTTTCTCTTTAGATGATTGAGCTACCAATGTTTGGTTCTTAGATCCTGTTAGAGCATCCAACTATGAAATATGGGCCTGCTCTTGTGTCAACCAATCACAGAACACCTCAAAAGTAGGCATGGTAAAGCGTGCACCCAATGCATCCATGGTGGAATAAAATTTCAAAGAGAATATCTGAAAAGGACCTCGAAGCTTAGAAAAAATCAAGTAAATACACTCCTCATCTATTTTGTTCTTACCACAACCCTGTAACAATGACCTGAGTGATTTAAACTTCATCAAAAAATCCTCAATGGTAGGATATGAATTAGGTACTAAGGAAGTCAATTCGGCCTCAATCTAAAGTGCTCAAAATTGATTAATGGTGCCAAAGAGAGTTTGAAACTTCAACCACATAGCCCGAGGAGTTATACAACCCTCTAGATGGAATAGAAGACTATCTGAAACATGCAAGGATA
>VDFB02199068.1:0-88209 GCA_007258455.2 Sequoia sempervirens | reverse complement strand
AAATAGAGGGAATGAAAGAAAGCATAATAGAGATAGAAATAAATAGAAGGAAAGAAGGGATAAACAAAAAAACAATTATAAAGAGAGATAAAAATAAAATGAACTTGGTTAAGAGGGAAAAAATATAGATTTAAAAAAAAAAGGTTCTAAAGATTTGATCTATTGTTGGTGTATTAATCAACAGGTACACTAAAATCACATTATGATTTTTTTATAAATTTTCCTCCAATTAATCAAAATCTTTCAATCCAAACCCCTTTCAAAGACAATAAAAAGGTATGCACTTCTCTTCTTTTTTTGTTGACTTAAGGGTATCTTTGTGACCTAGCCCAATGCCCAACCCGCCTTACCTTGGTCTTACATTCTGCTAAGTTGGGGTCGGGAAGGAGTGTCATGTTGGTGTGAGACTAGTCCCTTGGGGATGTATGCAACAACCCACAAGAGGTCTTACATTTTGATGATAAAAAGTTATGGACATTTTTTTCTTCTTTTTTTTGTTGACTCAGGGGTATCCTCACGACCCAGCCCAACACTCAACCCGCCTTACCTTGGTCTTACATTTTTCCAAGTTGGGGTCGGAAAGGGGTGTCACGCTGGTGCGAGACTAGTCCCTTAGGGATGTATGCAACAACCCACAAGAGGTCTTACATTCTGGCGCTAAAAAAATATGAACTCTTTCTTTCTTTTTTGTTAACTCAAGGGTATCCCCGCAACCCAGCTCAACACTCAATCCACCTTACCTTGGTCTTACATTCTGCCAAGTTGGGGTCAGAATGGGGTGTCATGCTGGGGCGAGGCTATTCCCTTGGGGATGTATGCAACAATTTGTAAGGGGTCTCACATTTTGACAATAAAAAGGTACGAACTTCTCTTTCTTAATTTTTTGTTGACTCAGGGGTATCCCTACAACCCAACTCAACACTCAACTTGTCTTACCTTGGTCTTACATTTTTCCAAGTTGGGGCCAGAAAGGTGTGTTGCATTGGGGCGAGACTAGTCGCCTCTCGAGATGTATGCAACAACCCACAAGCCATGTGCATTAGGTAAGTCCAGACCTCAAAGTCAAACCCAAGACCATAGGGAGCATACCCACAACTTAAGACACATAGAATGTTAAAATAAGAGAGAGAAAGAGAGAGAGAATCATGTAAAGACGAAGAATTACATGGAGGTAATTAAAAAAGGAGTTGAGAAATAAAAAAGGTGGTAAAGATAAAGACAATTTTAAAGAGAAAGAAAGAGAGACAAAAATAAAGGTAAATCGAAAAAAATATAGATTGAAAGAAAATATAAATAAAAGTAATAAAAAATAAAGTGAGATGTGCATGGGCAGGATAAGACACACACACACACACACACACACACACAAAAGAAGAGACAAATAGAAAATAGAGAAAATAATTAAGAGAGAAACAAATGAGATAATGAAAATAGTAACATAGGGAGAAAGAGATGTAATATTAAAAATCAAGACAATGAAAAATAAAGTAATAGAATGAGATAAATAGATACAATACCAAAAGTAATGCAAAGTAAGAGAGAAGAAATAAAGAAGTGGCAAAGAAACATGGATTAAATAATGATAGATAAAAAGTTATAGAAAGGACATTACATTGAAAGATTAAATAGATAAAGCAAGAAAAAGAGTAAAATGAAATAAAAAATAAGGAAAATAAAATAAAATGGAAGCTACAAAGAAGAGAATTAAAAATAGAAATAATAGAGGTCAATAAAAATGATAGAATAACCAAAAAATATATAGAAGAATAGAGAGAGAGAGAGAGGTGGGAGGTAAAAAGAAACAAGTGAGACAAAAAGTACAAAAATATATAGATGAAGAAAGAAAAACATAAAAAGGCAAAAATAATAAATATAAGGTAAAAAATGAGAGGATAAAAAAGAAAGATATAAAGGGGAAGAAAGAGAAAAGAAAGAAAGAATAAATATGTGAGAGCGAGAAATGACAACAAGAAAGAAATAAATCAAGAAATAGAGAAAGAACAAAAAAGAGACAACACTAACAAAGAAAAAACAAGAGAGAGAGAGATGGAGCCAAGAGAATAAAATGAAAATATACATATAAAGATGAATAAACGAAAAAAGTAAACAAAGAGAAAAGGAAAAATGAGATGTAATATTAGAAGAGTTATAGACAGGAAAAAATGTAGTAAAACAAAGAATGAGATAAACACCAAGAAACAAACAAACAAACAAGCAAACAAAGAGAGAGAGAGAGAGAGAACAAAAAAGGGACAAAACATTGACAAAGAGAGAGAGAGGAGGGGAAACATAAGACACAAAAATAAAAAATATGAGAGAAGAGAAAAGAGGGATAAAAAGATGAAAGAGAGGTAAGCTGAAAATAATGATAAAAAATAAAACAAAAAGAACAATATAAAGAAGGAAAGTAAAATATGAGAAATAAAAAATAACAAAGAAAGAAAAAGAAAGAATGATAAAGAAAAGAATAGAAGAGAAAAGAGAGAAGGAAAGTGACAAAAAGTTAGAAAAAGGAAGAAAAAAACAAAGCGAGAAAGATAGAAGTAATAAAAGAACAAAAAAAGGGATGAATAATATAAAGAAGGAAGGTAAAATTTGGGGAAAATAAAAATAATGAGAAAAGAAGAAAGGAAAAGGAAGGAGAGAGAAAATTGAAAAAGAAAAGAAAGAAAAAAGAGAAGTAAAGTGACAAAAAGATAGAAAAATGAATAAATAAACAAATCAAGAAAGATAAAAAGAATGAAAGAAAGAGAAACACCAACAAAGGAATAAAAAGAGAGATAGAAAGATAAAGATAACAAAATAAATAGTGAACATTTGTAATGAAAAATGGAAGTGAACATAGAAATAAATAGTAAGAAAGAAGAAATAAACAAAAGACAATTATAAAGAAAGACAAAGACAAAAAGAAAGGTTATGAGGGAAAAATGTAGATTGGAAGAAAAATAGAAGTAAAGAGAGATAGAAGCACATATATAGAGCATCAAATAATAGAAATAAATAAATAATAAAATAAAGAGAGAGATAGAGAAACATTAACAAGGAGAAGAATGAGAAAGAGAAACAATCTAAAGAGATCTAAACTATGAGATAAATAGAGAATAAGATAAATAAATAAAATACACTACAAAAATAGAAGGAATGAAAGAAAGGCATAATATGGATATAAATAAATAGTAAGAAAGAAGGGATAAACAAAAAGCAATTATAAAGAAGACAAAGATAAAAAGAACTTGGTCAAGAGGGAAAAAATGTATAATGGAAGAAAAAAAAGGTTCTGAGAAATAAGGAGAGATTGAAGCAGAAAGAGAGAGAGAACCAAATAATAGAAATAGAGAAATAATAAAAGAATGAGAGATAGAGAAACACAAAAATGAAAAAGAATGATAAATGGAAAAAGATATAGAGATATCTAAACTTGAAGATAAAAGGAGAATAATAGAGACAAATAAATACACTACAAAAAGAAAGAGGGAATGGAAGAAAGGCATAATAGGGATAGGAAGAGATCATAGGGTCCAAGGTCTAAGCTCTTAGATTTGAGGCCTAGGTTCCATGGGTCTACCATCCACAATCTAAGGTCTTGTGTCCAAGATCTAGGGCCTATGGTCCAATGTCCATGGTCAAAGACATAGGGCAAAGGTTTCTTGGTCTAAGGTGTGAGGTCCAATTGTCTAAAGTCTAGAGTCTAAGGGATCACACTATTCAGTAATAGTTCCTTGATCTAAATTCCATGGTCCATGAATCCAAGCTAGAACATACAATGTTCATGGGTCCAAAGTTAAGGTCCTAGGGTTTAGGATCCAACTTCAAAGGTAAAAGGCTTTAGGACAATGTTTCTAGAAACATGGTTTCTTTGATGATTTGATCTATAGGGTCCATGCTTTCATTCTATAGTCTAAATTATAGGGCCCAAGATCAAGTACTCAATGTGGTACTCAATGTGTAATGTTCAAGAAGTTTTGGATTCCAAGGTGAAGAATCAGGGGACACAATATAAGGGCATATAGTCTATAGTTTGAGGGTCAAGTTCTTATGACCTAGGTCCAAAGCATATAGTGTCCACATCCTAGTGTCTAAAGTTAAGACTCTAAGGATGGGGTCAAATGCCAATGGTCCAAGGATTTATGATATAGGGTATATGTTTTCTTGTTGAGGGTGCATAATGCTAAGGTCCTAGTGATCCCAAATCCAAGCTCTAAGAGTTCACAATATATGGTATAGGTTTCTTGGTCAAGGGTTCATGGTCTATACTCTAGGGATAGGGCCCAAGAACTAGGCTCCAAGTTTTAGGGTAAACATCTAGCATACAATATTTGATTTTTCAAATTTAGGGTATGATTATTTTCTATAATCTAGTGTTTAAATTCTAGGGTCCATAGTCTAGTATACATGGTCTTGGATCCAAGTTTTAATCATCTAATAATCCAAGGTTCAATATTGAAGTTTGAAGCTCTAAGGTCTAAGGTTTAAGGCCTAGGTTCTTGGGATCTAATGTGCATGTTCTATTGTCTGAGGTCAAATATCTAGTAGTGTAGCCTAAGAACTAGGGTTCGTCCACAAGTTTAAGGTATAGGGTAATAGTAATATTTTTTAATTCAAGGTCCACAAGTACAAGGCATAGCCTCTATGCTTAGGGTTCAAAAATGAAGGGTCTAGGATCTAAGTGTTTAGGTTATAGAATAAATGTTTATCAATCTAGGGCTGACGAACCATGAGGCTAGGGTGTAGATCAAGGTCTATAGGTCAAAAACTTAAATTCTAGGGTCCAAGGTCCAACCCATGTAGAAAGAGAAAAATAGATGGAAATAAGAAACAAAGAAATAGAAATAGCAATGTATAGAAACATTAAAAAGAAATAAAGATATTTAGACAATGAGAGATAACTAGAATAAAAGAAAATTAAAAGGAAAAAAATATGCCAAAAGAGAAAGAGAGGTATAAAGGTAGATGCGAGTGAGAAAAACACTATGAGAGAAAAAGGGAAGAAAAAATATAGGAAGAATAAAAGAAAAGTTCATATATACATAAAAAATGAAAAATAGGGAAAAAAAAAATAATGAAATTAAGTAAGAAGAGAGAAAGTTAAAAACAAAAGGAAAGAATTAAAATCATCAAGAGAACAAAATTACATATATATATATATACAAAGAGAAACAAAAATAGAAAACACTAAGGGAAGGAAAGAGCTAGATAAACTGGATACAAAGAAAGAAAGAAAGAGGGGTAAGAGGGAGAGATATTGAGATAAAATAGAAAGAATGATACGAGGGGAAAGAAAAGAAAGTTAAAGAAAAAATTACCAAAAGAAATATTAGAGGCGAAGAGAGAACAAAGTAAAAATAGAGAGAATTTTTTTTAAAAAAAAGAAGAGAAAATAAGGAGAAAAGATAAAAATACAAAAAAAAGACATTCTAAGAAATAGAAATGGATATTAAAAAATAAAGAGAAATAAATAAATAATGTGAAAATAATACATACCTATTAAAGAAAAAATAAATATAAAAAAGAGAAAAATAAATGATGAAACATGGAGAAAGAGAGATAGACACATATAAGGAGATGGAGAAATAACAAAGAAATTAAAAAATATAGAAAAATAACATAAATAAAAAGATTTGAGAGAGAATCGCCAACATAGAGATAAAGATTTTTGAAAAAGAGGGGAAAAGTGACAAAGCGAGGAACACAAAACAAATATTGATGAAGAAACATAGAAAGATAAAAAATGAGATGGAGTGAATAAATACAAGAGAGAAAAAGAGAATCAAATAGAAAAACACTAAGAAAAAGACATAGAAAGAAAGAGATAAGCATAGAAAAATATATAATATGAGAAAATAAGTAAACTAGAGAGCAAATGACAAATAGATAGAAAGAGATAGATAGAGAGAAAAAGAGAAAATAAATAAAGAAATAAAAGAAGAAAATAATTTAACATAAAAAGAATGAATGAAAAAAGTAAGAGAGAAAAATGCAAAGATAAATAGAGAACATAAGTAATATTAAAAGAGTGATAAAGAAGAAGAAATGTACATAGAGAATGAATGGGATAAATAGATATTAAAAAAAATATAATAAACATAAAGTAAGAGAAAACAAATAAGAGAAAAAAGAACAATTATCAAATAAAATATAAGGAAATTAAAAAGATATTGAGAGTGAAAGAATAGAAAAGAAAAAGGAAAGGAATAGACAGTTGAACCAAGAAAAAAAAAGAAATTTAAAAAATGGAGAAATTAAAAACACTAGAGAAATCAAAGAAAAAAAGAGATGAAAAAATAGAAAGATAGTTAGATGGAGAAAGACATAAAAACAAAAAGAAAGAGGGGAAAAAAATACAAAGAAAGAAAGTACAAAGTGAGAGAAAGAAAAAAGATAGACAAAAAAAAGAAGAAAAAATTGAGAGAAAGCAAGAGTTGAAAAGAAAGATAAAGAAAAGGACAAAAAGAATGAGAGAACATAAAAAAAGGTGAGGTAAAGGATGAGAGTAAAGATAACTAAGGAATTAAAGATAGAAAGAAATAGAATGAAAAATGAGAGAACAAGAAATACAATTCTAAAGAATTTCATTATATTGAGAGTGATCAAACAAGGTTGTTTCCTCAAAGAGCCTCATTATATGTCATATAATTTAATCTCTTAATACAATATAATCGTTTCTTTTGATTTAATTCTAAAAACAAGGCTTGGTACCAAAATTGACAATATACAAATTGTAGCATGAATGAACAAAGAGTGATTGTCCACTTGGATGACATGTATATGGAAAATTCCTTACTAGAATGTGCACTAATTGGAAGAGGGATAAGTGGGAAAGGGACACAAAACCAAATTGAGGATACAATTGTCACCTCTTGGGGTGCAAGAGGTGCAATGAAATTCTTACCAAAGGTTTTTTTTTGGTGAATTTTGGAAGAGTGCTAATAAGGTTTTTGTTCTAAAGAACACACCATAGAAAGTGGATGATTCCACCCTTCACATTCAAGAATGGATTCCAAACTTCAATCCTCTCTAATTCTCCCCTAATTATGCCCCATGTGGAATACAACAATACAATATTCTAGAGTACTTGATCAACAATTGTTTATTGAAGAATGATGCTTATGTAGGAATAGTCTATTCCATCAACTATGACCTAATCAACAAGAATTCTCACATATATTCCCTCATAAAGGTGGCCTTGATCCACAAAATCCTAAACCAAATCACCATTTCTATATCAGCTAGGGATTTGATGTAGGAGCATCCAAGGAATGAGCAATCCACATCAACAAAATTGTTGCATCTTCAGTTTTTCTAAGTTCATCATCAACTTCGTTGTTTGAATATTCAATTGGTGATTGTGTCTTCATCTATATATTATTTATTCTAGCACCCTATGGATGTGTTGGGGAAAATAAATAATCGCTCCCTCTCAAGAATGGAATTTAAGAGAAATGAAATGACAGCCGAAGAGGAGACTTTGAATGAGAGTCAACTTTGGAAGAAGAAAGAACAATAGTAAAAGTAATGAATTTAAAAATAAATTGTAGATTAGGGGCATATGGTGGCAAGAAAGAGACATTTAAAAATGAAAAAAGTGAAATGCATATTTGAGGAAGCATAGGTTCATGCCATTATAAGTTGGCATTTTAGAATTTTAAAACTGAAAATAAATGCATAAGAGAAATTAAAATGTTAAAGGGAAGGCATATGAAGAGGCGTTGAGAATGAAGGGGCAGTGGGATGACAATAAAAAAATTAGATTGAAAAATTTCCAAGGAAGGGGGGCGTGAACAGGAAGAAGAGGTTGCTCGTGGAAAAAAAATAGCAAGAGGGGTTGCACCTATGTTAAGAGCATTTAAAATTTTAAATTGCAAATGAAAATAAGACATAATGCATGTAAGTAGAGGTTGCGCCCATTTGATTAGCAATTTAATTTGCAGCAATAGATAGAAGGTTGGGGGAAACATGGTAAATGGAGGGAGATTGAAAAAAGGTTTGTGCAAGGGTGATTGGGACTGTGTAGGATAGATTGAGAAGTGTGAAGGTTGAGTAGAAGAGGAGGAAAAGAGGTTGCACCTCTTGAACATCGCAAAAATTGCTATTCATAGAGAGTTTAAATAAACAAAACTACGCAAAAATTAAAGATAGAATTTGAAAAGAGGCAACATAGTGGAAACATGACGCCTAGTATGAGTAAAAAAAGATAATTATGGCAGTTTGGGGGCAGAAAAGTAGAGTTTTACAACGAAATAAAGTGCAAATGCAAAGAACCAAATGCTATGCAGGGTATGTAATAAGGAACAATTTAGAAAGGTATAAGTGTGGAGTTGGAATGTATAAACAACAGAGACCAATGAAATCAAATGAAATTGCAGATAATTGTATTTGATTTAAATAAATTGAGTTTCTTTACATCTTTATTGCAATCTTTTAAATTGTTTCTATTGACAAATGAAATTGTCAACAATCGTTTTAATTGGCAATCAAACGTGTAATAAGTTGTAAGTTTGAAATTGGAGAAACACTGCCTATGTCTTGTTCGAAGTTATTTTGATTTCTATATGTTGAAGGAGAGAGTGTAAATGTTCATCTGCATCAGGATTTGATTGAAAGGTTGGAGATTGAGGAAAATAAATTTAGTTATGTGCATTATAGAGGCCATAACCATGTGGACTTCAATTGTGTAAGGAAGCCAACTATCAAGTAACTCAATGCTTGGTCACTAAGGAAAAGAACAACAAAACTGAGAGTTCAACTAGAACTGGGGAAATCAAAGAATAATCCAAAACAACAATAAATTTGGTCTTGATTGTTAATCCAAGAAAACTTGCTATCATTTCCTTTAATCCACTAGCCTATAATGAGGAAGGAATGGTCCCAAATGTGAAGAATAATGAGGAATGGTTGAGCTTCGAGAATTGATCAAAGGATTCTATGGGTATTAGCAACATGAGGTGAATTAGTTAATTAGCCTCTAGATTACTCAAGGCCAACATTAGCTTAGGATGCGAGAGAGGTACGAAAACAACCAAATAGAAAAGGAAGCAAACTACATTGGAAAAAGGTCTATATTCCTTAAGAAAATATCTTCCAAGGTCTAAGGGACAAGTCCCTTCTCTTACAAAGCAATAAAGATTTACACCAAGAATGTTAGGGGCATTCATGGCTAAGTGCCAAATTGACCACATGTTGACTAATGTAATTATACTTTAGGAACAAAATTGAAGTTGCAGGAAATGAAGTTGTTCCTTATTGCTCAGGTTGGATGGGTACTAGAGTGGATGCAATTAGTGTAGCCAATGGGTTGGGGGTCCTTTGGCATCCTTTTCATATTTTTGTTGAGGTTCTCACTCCACCCTAAATTGGATAAAGTTAGAGGTATAAATAATTTTGTCTAGGCTATCTCTCTTATTAAGTAATGTTTACGACCCCACGAGTTTAGGGGACAAACTTAAGCTTTGAAATGAAATCATGTTCATTATTCTTAAATATAAAACCCATAATACATAGCATTGAAATTTATTCCATATCCTGGATACTCTAAGAAAATTGCTCACAAATTAAACAACCGTGTATATTTGAGTATTTTCACAATAGGAAGTAGAATTTTGAAGCCTTG
Source organism: Sequoia sempervirens (assembly GCA_007258455.2). NCBI lineage: Eukaryota > Viridiplantae > Streptophyta > Pinopsida > Cupressales > Cupressaceae > Sequoia > Sequoia sempervirens. The sequence goes on along the minus strand of VDFB02199068.1, from coordinate 78,602 downwards.
ATAAACAATGCAAAGAAAATTAAATATGAGTGAAAATGAATCTGTTGCCAAAATGTGGCATCTTAGTTGATTATTGGAGGTCATGGAGAAAGTTTTCTGGTCCATGAGAGTCTTCGGGATATTCAAGGTTTGACAGTAAGAATTTGCTAAAGCACAAATAAACTGTTTAACAAAAATATAATATCAAAACCTTAAGACATCTTTTTGTTAATCGAAGCAATTTCTACATAAATTCAAGAAATCCAAAATCATTAAATATTGAATTTGATATTAAAAACTCCCTACAACTGTAACAAACCTGAAAAGAAAACTCACTGTTGCATTGTGAAATTTATTGTCGGATTTCACATGCATTAAACCTTTCTATTGTTAAAGAATTTGATCTGTCTTCCATTAAAGTTAAAAGTATTTGTTCTCTCCTCCATTAAATTTAAAGTATCTGATCTCCCATCCATTAAAGGATTGTTCATATCCTTGCAATGGCATAATGTGCATGTTGTACTTAAAAAATATAAAATATAAAGTATGCCCATCACAGAGGATTCACATATTTTGCATTGATTACTGTGTACTAGCCAGCCATGGAAGAGGAGAGTTACCTGCCACTGGGGATGGATCAACGGGTTGTTGCCGGTGCTGTTCATATAAAGAGATCCAATCTCCGGTCGAAGACGACAAGATGACGGTCATATTGACGACCAGTGGATAAGCGCCAAAAAGCCCGGACAAGAGATTAACTCTGGTAAGCCCCAAGGCGTGGTCATGGTTACCCGGATGCTGAATATTACCCCAGAGACTCTTGAACCTGTTGTGAATAGCCTAGATCTAATTTGATGCCTTGTAAACCATCACAGCTAATAAAAGCATGTAAAGCCTACAAAAAAGCAATGGCCTATGCCAAACCAAAATCCATGGCCTGCAAAAAGAAATTGGGTGCTGCATCCCAGATCGGCTTAAATAAGGGAATCTTTCTTTGCAAGTTGAACATCCTTAGCAATTTGAAACCAATGAACATGCAATTTAGCCGGAATCAATGAAATGATAGGTCAAGGAAAAGGAACTCGCGGCCTCTCAAAGCAATCGGTTCTGTTCTTGCCCTGCTCACGCTTTCCTTCACCTATGTCGGGTTTTGGAATCAACGACAACCTAGTGAAATTATGCTATGCAGTCTTCTTCCAGGGCGGGCCAGTCTGGTTAAACCCGGCCGTAAACCGGGCGAGCGAGTTTCCTACGCTCTCAGGCTAGTGAATTCCACCGTGCATTACATCAGTGGCCGAGATTCTCTCCAATTTCATACCCTGCATTACATCAGTGCCATTGATGGGGTACAATTTCATCCCCTGGACAGTCTCGGCCATAGAGCTATACCTGCCAATCTTGCTTTCCCCTGGACATCCCTACTCATCTCACGCTGTCCGTATCTGAAAATGTGAGAAAAGAACAGAAGACCATGTAGACTGTTTAAAGCGAAGAATTATGATTTACAAGTTGGAGGAGGTTGAGATCCGTAACCTTCTCCTCTTTAATCATCTTTCCTGAAGTTTTATTGTAATCAACAGTGTTCTTTGCAGCCCATCCTTCCTTACTCTCTTGCCCTCGCCTTCATCCTGGTTACCGCTCCCATTTGAACGCTAATAACATATTTCAAATCCACCTTGTAAAAGCAACGGTAATAAGATAGTTCAAATCCGTAAAAGCAAAAACCTCAACGAATAGAATAAGATATTTGTTCTTTATTGATCCTTCTAACTATTATTCATTGTTAGTATTTTTTTTGTATTGAAAATACCTAATGCTGATTACAAAAGGTGTGCAGTATAAAACTAGCTATTACAAAACAGAACAGCAATAAGATGGTGTAAAATTAATTAATTGTATAATTCTTTATTAGCCGATAGGCTATATTATGCATGAGGTTTTGGCCTGAAACAAGTCTCACGCTCTGAAACTACCATGGTTTCAGGCCAAACTTTAGTGGTTTGGTGGTAACCATCAGCCGTATTTTTAGCCGATAGGCTATATTATGTGAGAGGTTTTCACTGTAAACCTGTCTCACACCGTAATACTAACTATTGGTTTCCGTGAAACTGCGAAGGAGTGGTGGTTTTCAGACTGAGTTTTTTGGCATGACAATTGCTATTTAATACAAAATCTTTTAAACAAATCTTGCAACTGTAAAGTCATTGTAATAAGTGCACTCAAATCGAATCGAATCCATCCTCGAATCAAATCGGATTTCAGGTGATCAACTTGGATTTTAAGATCTATCTTAGGTTTATTATCATCACCATCCATGAATTAAATGCAAATGCTCTTCCATTTTCCAAACCTATGCCGGTCGGGATGCCTCTGTAAATTCTCTTTCTTAAGCTCAAGTTGCGCCAGATCTTAGGATTATATTCACTTTGAGGAATCTGTATAAATTTAGCCGTGTACAACAGGGGATTATTCAGGAGTGATGTAAGTTGATATCCTGTGTCTTGATTTACAACAATGTGCGAATTAAGAATCTGACAATCTACGCTCACCTAACACGGATGACATTGATGCAGGTAAGTTAATTTGTTCATTACAAATAACCTAAATAAACATGGGGACATTTTTTAATTCACTGTACAGGATATTGTTCTTATCCCATTTTGTGACTCCTGTCCTCTTTTTTTGCTTGCTTATGATGTTCTATGTTGTTTCTAGCCAAAACTAATTATTATTTCACAGGGGCATCTAACTAAGACTTAGCTCCTTGCATCCCTTAAATATGCATCTCACCTGCCCAAACAGGTCGAACACCACTAATTAATATGTATAGTATCACTCCAAAAGTCCACACACATATGACTATGGACCATACTCCTTGCATAAAGCTTCTCTCTGTAAGAGGCAGGCAGAGCTCAATGCATTTCTTAAGAATTTCTCCAATTCCGTTGAGGCAATGATTGAGTCCCCGAGATTGATGGATTCAATCAAGAGTATATTACTCAAGCTTGTCATACAAGAAACATTAAAAATTTCCACAACGAGCCTGAAATGAATTGTATTGCTCTTCTCACCGGGATTTTTAACAGTTATTCCCATTACCTGCCTGTTGCCAATATGATAACTATTTATTTTCTAGTTATGTAAATTTATTGGAAAAGGTACAAAGCCTTAGTCTTCCAAATTTATTACCCCATTTTATTTTATGACAAGGCAATTGAACTATTTGACTTAATGCCTCAAAGAAATGCGATTTCATGGACTGCCCTGATCGCAAGATATGCATCAAAAACTTTTAAAAAATGCAATTGGCATGTGTAAAGCCAAAATCCACAACTTTTGCCAGCATCTAGCCTTTCTGTGCCGAAATGGGAGCTTTCGAACAAGGTATAGACTTCCATCAAAGTTTAAGGGGTCACTTCTGAGGATTCCACATTAGATGTCACTTTGGAGATTTGAACTTGGATCTCTACAATGAGAACCTAACATTTTAATCAATTGAACTCAACCTATTTGACTGCCATTTATTTTTCTAGATTAACAGTCCTTTAATTTCCATCCAAATCTGCATCAAATTATGTCATATTTCTAGCTTGTATACCTCCAGTTGAGTATATCTGCTGCTATAAACCATACAATGGCAAAAATGTTGTCTTCGGATAGCATTTCTCTGTCATGGCATAAATGACTATCAATTATTGTCAAAATATTTACAAAGATGATCACAATAAATGCAAAGACGTGTAAACTAGTGAAAGACACAATGAGCTATTGACAATACAAAAATGAGGTTTTCAAAACTTAATTTCATTAATTCTTGAACAGTAAAAAGGGAGATAAAAAGGACCCTCTAACAAAACTGTATTATCCCTTGAGTGATTTTTGTGGAATGTCATCTATGAAACTTCATAAGAAAATAGGACACAAGAAAGTTTTTTATGAAACAGCGCTGATCTCGGTCTTGCTTGGGCCTAATATCAGTCTGTATTATATATTCTTTCTCGTCTGGCCCAGTTTCACATTTACACTTGAATACATTCTGACTAAAGCATAGTATCGTATTCCAATTTTCATGACTAAGTGCAACTATGAAAATCTACAAGATCATGTCTATCTTTTTTCTTATGATATTTCTATAAAGACCAAAAAATGTTTAAGATTGATACTTGTCATTGCTTATAGTGAGGAGCAAGTGGACAGATCTGGAAACTGTAGCATTAACTTCCAACCCACTACAAAGACATTGGAGTGGTCATAGATCTCTTTGATGGCGGGAGCATTTGGAGGTCCGTACACATCTATGCCAGGTCAAACACAGAATGTTGGGCAGATAAATGGTCAATCAAATATTGGTGGGAATAGTGGCAGTGCAGCTGGCAATGCTTCTTTCTCTCACTTAGCTGGCATGTCTAAGAATCAGCTTTATGATGTCATGTCTCAAATGAAGGTACCATCATCCTTATATCAATTCTTGTTGCATCATAAGCATCTGCCATCTATTTCTAGTGATGTCTTTTGCTAGGATGCCACTTTAAAAATTAATTTATCTGTTTGTAGGTTCTCATTGAACAAAATCAACAGCAAGTTCGTCAGATATTGGTTGCAAACCCAATGTTGACAAAATCTCTGTTTCAGGTTCTTTTCTACCAATGTCTTGAATTGACGTGCTAATTTCTATATTTATATTGATCCAATACCTGGTTTCAAGCACGAATTTCTATATATTGCTTTGAAAGTTGAGGTATGGATGTGGCTAAAAAGGACAAAACAAAGATCAACAAGGTGTAGCAAAGTTCTCAATGTAATCTATCCAAAAACAATCTGAGAAACTACTAAAATACTACCCAAAACTAGAAGAACAATTTAGTTTTTAATGTTGTCGACTCTCCACAATTTTTATGATCACAATTCCATCAACAAGATCGCAAATTTGCAAGTGCAGTTGCATCAGACATTCCCTTCTATAGTTTGGTTTTTGGTTACAGGTATTTGAATGACCATTAGTATCTTAACCCCCTTCTATAGTTTGGTTTTTGGTTACAGGTATTTGAATGACCATTAGGATCTTAACCCTATATCAGACAATTCTTTTATCTGACTGAAGTCAAATGTTAAGAATATTTGTATTGTTATTGCTTCTTGTAAGAAATATGAAGTTTGGATTTACAACTCAAAAGAAAAATTTTAAATCCTAAGAAGCGATCTTTGAACTATGATTTCTCATTTATTTCCACCCCTAGAAATTTTATGATCCTTTAATCTTTTGCTAAGAAGGTCTTCTATTGGATGCTTCTTGAAATTCAATTGATGGCAGCTGCAGATTATCTGTAGCATTTGAAAGATTAAAAATGGAACTATTCTAAAGAAAGAAAAAGCATTCGAATGGGATCAGTGAAAGCAACGACAATCTTAAACGGCAAGATTAAAAATGGAACTATTCTAAAGAAAGAAAAAGCATTCGAATGGGATCAGTGAAGCCAACGACAGTCTTAAACGGCTCTAGGAAAATTCATCGCCAACAATTCACTGATGGAAAATTCATCACCAATAATTCACCGTGGGAAAATTCACTGCCATAACAAATTCATCATGGGAAAATTCACCGCCATGTCAAATTCACCACCAAGTAAAATTCACTTCCAGCAATTCACCGAGGCAAAAAAAATGATTTTTTTTGCAAAAGAATAATTTGATTTATGACAAAAAAAAATTAATGGCATTAACTTTAGAGAATTTGATTTATGATAAATATATATATATATATATATATATATATATATATATATTTTCAATATATTTTATCATATATTTTTCAATATATGATAATAAAAATAAAAATTATTTTCAATATATTTTATGATAATTTAAAAATAAAAAATTAATCACATTAACTTAAGAGAATAATTTGATTGAAAATAAAAATTACTATGAACCAAATCTAACACAAAAATAAATCAATTTTTAATATATTATCATGTTAAAAACATTAATATCAAAATAAACATAAAAAATGTAAATTTGTCAATAAATTGTAATGGAGGTGAAAATTATTTTTTAAAAAAAATTCGAAGTTTTTGAAATATATATTAACATTCATGCAGTTAATTTTCTGCTTCGGTGAATTGTTGGTGGTGAATTTTAATTGGCCGTGAATTTTTCATGGCGGTGAATTTTCCCACGATGAATTTGTCATAGCTATCTTAAACATGTGAAAATGGAAACTAATGGAAATAGCCATTTTTTACAACTTTGCTTGCGAATTTTTACACCATGCATATCTGGTGAATTTCAACCAAGTACCATACATGATCTATTATTAGATGTAGTTTAAAATAGGACCAACAAACCTTGTGGGAATAAAGTATAAGAAAAAGGAACTTTGTCAATTGTTATAGATTCTACAAGAAACTAGATCATAACCCCAAAGTGTGAAGACTATCAAGTTCCTACTAGTGTCTCCATCATTTTTGTTTCATTTGTCCTTTTCCACTGCAGTTCGGTTTGTAAGCATTTGTGTCAATTGGAATATATTAAATTTCAAAAATACTTGAATTTTGAGAGATTTTTCTGTGATTAATTATTGTTTGGGGAGTATAAATATGTTTAATTTCTTTGCTACTAGTTCCATGATCAGCTCAAAGGATGGAAGTTAGCAAATCATGCGTGTCATAAAAAATCACAAAGCATTTACAAGTTGGTTTATTAGCTGTGACAAATATAACTCTTCAACTGTTGCATTATTTGGATTTAGTTTTGTATAATCTCTTTCTCTAACTATGTGGCATTTATACAGATTCATGTTCAGATGTCTGTATTGAGGACTTTTACATCAGATGTATTGACGATGTAATTTCTATTAAAAGTGTTTGGGATGAATATGGCATTTCTTATGGATGACCTAGCTCGATCATTATTATCCGATGTGTGCTTGGTGAATCACACACAAGTTTTGGTCTCGCTTTGGGCAGTGAAATGTCAGGAGGTATCAAATGTGTTCATGTCCAAGATCTTTACATCTTCAGCACAAGAAGGGGTCTCAGAGTTAAGACAACCCAAGATAGAGGCAATTATGTGAAGGATGTCTACATAACCAATGTCACCATGAAGAGTGTGAGGGTAGGTATTTGCTTCACAGGGTTGTATGGTGACCATCCTGATGATGGATATGATCCATCTGCTTTACTAGACATAGAAAGGATAACATGTGAGAACATTACAACTGCAGGTTCTTTAGAAGGCAATGCACAGATTCAATTCAAAGATATTTGCCTATCAATATTGTTTTCAATGTTATTTCTATAGCAGTTGATGAATGTACAGCTTTGGCATTTGATTTTCTTGTTGATGCTTGCAATAACTAGCTGAGTTTTGTTCCTACTATTGAAGGTAAAGGGAATTTAAAATATTCACGTTTCTCACTTATTTTTGAGCAAGGATTGGTGGGCTAGAATTTGGTTGTGTGGTTTTTGTACAATGTGTTGTATGTATAATATGATATAAAATACATTTATTTTTGGTGATTTTCGTAAGTCAAATGCCTCTATTTTTTCATCTAACCAGAGGTTTCTTCTTTTTCATCTAATTTAGATATAGATCTAATCAATGTAGAAAACATGAATTCTTTATTATTATATTTTCTATTAATAGATAATATTAAATATGTAAAACAATGACATTATATTCTTTGCTTGAAATGTAATATATTTTAAGTCCATTCATGCTAGTTATTTCCAATTTTGACGGATTTCCAAGATTTATTTCTACATTTGGTTCTCTGTCACTCTTCAACCACGTGTATACTTTACAATGCTTGCTTTTTTTTTTTCTTTCATTGATTTTTAATTGATTATCAAATTCAAATTATGGCATGAATTTCTCAATTTATGTGGTGAAGAGGTAGTAGCGAACTCATGCTTGACATAACACTATTGCGCCTCCATTACAATCTTGGTGTAAAATTATCAAGTTGGTAACCAAAACTAACATACCACTCACAGAATGAAGAAAATTTCACAAAGAGAAATGATAGCTTGAAGACAAATTATTGACCTAAAGTCAAGATTGTGTTTCAAAATTGTATACATAAAAAATACTATTCTATACATAAGATATTGTAAATTAAATTAATGTATCTTCTATGCACATATAAATTATACTCTTAACATGTTAACTTATATATAAATTTCTATCGGCGTAACCCTTGCACCCCTTCTGGTGCAAGTGCTAGTTAGTTAATGGAATAAAGATGGTGTTCTTATTATCTATTTACCTTAATAAATTCATTTTAATTAATATTTTTTTTTGGATAATTAAGATTGTGTTTAAGGTGTAATGAATAGTATAATTTAAAAAAGTAATGTTTGTAGTAATCAAGGGTGGCTATTATATTTGGTATTATAACATGGTTCAAATGTTAGACCTATATGAATCTCACTAGATTGTGGAATAAATAGATGTGCTTGTACTTTATTGCATACTTGTCACTCGTTATGAATAGAGTAGCCTTGAATTTTTAAAATAGACTTTTAATTTTGTAATATTGATAAACTAGTTCTCATCTAGAATGGTTCAATTGGTATAGGAAGTGCCTACAAGGAGGGTTAGAACAAACAATAATAAAACATTTAAAATAAAATTTTAATAATCTGCTCTAACTCTCATAAATCTTCATTTGAGTGCATTGAAACATTTTTCTCAATACTTTGATTATAAGTGTGTTCTCTCAATATCAGCATAGCACCAATGTTTCTTAGATGATAAAATCAATAGAGTTACTTTGCATTGGAGATTCATGGTGATAATGATGAGTGGGAGGATGAATTTTATATTTTGGAAGATTGGATGGATGGTCAAGTTTTGATCATTTAAGTCCAAGTTGATTGTAGAGTTAACCTTGAGAGGTGGGTTAGTTAATTAAACTTGGTGAGGAAAATCATCATTTTGATGATGGAGTTCATTTATGAGAAGATAATTATGAATCTATTAATTCGTTTAATAGATTTTTTTATGAAGTTACTAATTTGATGGAGTTAACTGGTAAAGGGGTAATTATAAATTTATTAAATAGATATTTAGCTCATATTAATTAAATAATAAATAATTATTCAATTAAATGATAGCTAATGAGAGTAATGATAATTAAAGATAACTAAGGAGATGGATTATGATTAATGAATAATGATAATAATATGGATAATCAATGATAATTATAATGATGTGATAATGAATAATAATGGAAGAATTATTTTATTATCTATAGGAAGAATTAGATTGTGCAATAAAAGCATAGTAGACTTATTAAATGTAAGTTTGAGGATATAATTTTGCACCTTGATACATGTTGAGATATAAAAAATAAATAAAAAAATTTAGTATTAAGACAAGGATAAAATAAAGAATAAGAAGTTCTTCTAATAACCATGTCAAAATAAAATCATCAAGTTACTAGATAAATTAAAGTATTTCCCTCAATTACATGTCCACTAAATATTTTGACATGTCTCTTATAGGGAACATTTCAATTTTGAAAGTATGGGTTAGAAATGTCTCCACCCCAATACCCAATTTTTGAAAAAAAAAACATCTAAAATAGTGAATTCAGAAAACAAAATGATAGGGGATAATAGGGGATGTCTAGTAAATTTTCTAATAAAATAAAAAAACTTAAAATTGAGAAAAAATAATGGGAGTCCCTCAAAGGACCCCTACACCCCTTTACACCAACCCTAAACCAAAAACAACCCCACTAACAACCAAAAATTAAAAAACAAACTCATTGTTCCATTTTCCAAATTGTGAAGAAGACAAAGAAAGATAATATTCATGAGAAGAGAATATAAAAACAATGAGAAGAAGGTAAGGGCATCAAATCTACATTTTTTGAGACAAGCTTACTATCAAATATTCATTTTCATAATTTCATTTACACTTTTGAATTTTTTTCAAAGTTCTAAACGCTTAGGGAGGGTTTTCTTGTTTGTTTTTGTTTTATTCTTGATCTTGCATCTATGTTTTAAATTTTCAACAAGAACTAATGTGTAGCAATGAGGGTAGTGACAGTGAAGAGTTAAAATTTAAAAAAGAAGTTCTAAAAGATATGTCAAGGTTTCTTTTGAGAGTGGGTTAATTACAAGGAATATGAGTTCAAATAACCATTTGAACTCCTCAAAACTTATGTAAGAGATGCATTTAATCCAAAATAACCTTCTTTTTACAATTTGCAATAGGCATAAATAAAGACAAGAAAATAATTTAGGGGGGTAAGAATATGGATCTATGTCACTTGTGCAACAAGGGATATAGGGGAAACTACACAAGGGTTTACTTACATCTTTTATGCACAAGTGAATAGAGAGTTAAAGGTTGTGAAAAATATAACCCTACTTGAGAAGTTTGGGGTCACTAGGTTGTAAATGGAGGGCGACACAAGAAATAAGGGAATGTTAATCAAGACTATGTGAATTAGTATGTCATTACATACCCAAACAATAAATGTTGAGAGTCAAATGGGAAATAATTTTACCAAATGAAATAAAATGGCTACTAACTTATTATAGATTTGTTTAATATCCAATCATGGGAAGTGGTTGAGTCTTCTATTTTTATTTTTTCTAATGTGTGCTATGCCATTCTATTTGGTTCATTCTTCATATTTCAAATAAATATTGTAAAAGATGCATTATTGTTTGTCACTCATTTTTTCCCTAAAAACATAAGCTATGCACCACCCTCTTTAATAGGGAATATTTAAGGTGATTGTAGTAATGGAGGAAATGAGACAAACTTGGATAAGGGATGACTACTCTATCATTACAAATGGGTAGCTTGATATTAAACATCATTACATTTATTAGTATGATTATGACTAGTCTAGTTATCCCATTACTAGGATGAATTAAACTAGTATTCCTAGTCTAGGATTGATTTTGAAGTCTTTGTTAAGGAGATTCTAGTGATCACATGACTAGTCCTTGGTTTACATGCCCCAATGAAGATAAATCGAGTCCTCATCACCCCTATTAGCCACTCGTCAATATTATCATCACATGTTTATTTGGATATTATTTTCTTGGAGCTATTAATTATTTAGGGAAGAGAATAGATATAAACTTTTAATTTTAGAATTTGAAAGATGTTATAGAAGAGGTTGAGCCCTTTAATGTTGTACAAGTGGTTCCCAATTCATCCTATGTATGTAAGTTATTTTGCTTGATGTTGGAGGGTATTTAAAATCACCATTTTGAACCCCATGTTATGTTAATGCATTAAAATAGACTAGGAAGATAGATTGGGTGAAGGTAGTAGTGGAAAAGGCTAGATACATTCAAATGTTCATTTGCAACCATCATCACACCTCACTTGCTTTGTTTAAGAATTTTTTAGGAAGGAATTCCTCAATCCCATGGATACTAGATATGCCAACTACTTTATTTTGTTAAAGAGGATGCTTGAGGTGAAGGAATGTATCCAAGATGGTCAATTTGGATTGGACTAGATGGCCTAAGGCAAGCACAAATAAAGAGAATTGTGTGAAATAAAATATCCTTAATGATGATTGGTGGTCCATGTTGAGATAATAAATTGTTGATTTTATCATTAAGTTGTTAATTTATTAATTTGTTTAACCTTTAAAGTATTTTTATTCTTTATAATAAAATTAACTCAAGAACTCATTTATCTTAAATTTTTTGAAATTTTATTTTTTGTAACTTGTTTACAAATATGTTTCCTCCATCTCACATGTTGTGTGGGTCATAAAATATGTTAATACAAACTCTCCTAGCCTTGGAAATATTTATGAGGCATTTCATAGCATGCTTGGACATATAAAGTAAGTTATTTATAGCATGAACCCTACTTTGAGATTTTATGAAGAGTACCTTAGGTCTATTGTTACACAATAATATAACACTATGAATACCTCACTTCATATGGTAGACTATTCTCCAAATCTCAAATGTTATATAGCAAGGTACAAGAGAGTGTCTTTATCTCATGATGAAGAGGTGAAATAAGGGCTCATGAAGGCCCTTCAAAAAATGTATACTAATGAATAATTTACTTTACTTTGCACACACTAGCTAGCCTTTGTTAATATCCATTTCTCAACATTCAACAAACCAAAGGTTAGCTCAAATTGACCCTATTGAATGGTGGTTGTGGAATGGAAATTATATGAAAGTTGAGGATACTTTATATTCCTCTTTTTTTATAGGTTGATAGTTCCTCTATTTCAAAGAGGAGTTACTCTTTCATATATTTAGTCAAGATGAATATTCTTACCTCTCCACAAGCAGAGAAGTTAGTGGTCATGCATAGTGTTTTGCAACTTCCAAATTGATAAACTCTTGAGTATCATCAGACTCTAGCCACACATTGGGATGTGGTCTCAAAGATGTAACAAAATTTGATGAGGAGGCATATGAGGGATTGGTTAGGGATATATTGGATAAAATGGACCCTTGTAGTGGAATGACTTAGATTTGGACTTGGTTTTGATGTAATGCTAGCAAATGTTAATTAAGTGCATCAACAAATTTTCTCTATTTTTATCATTTTATAGTTGAAACTTGAAACCTTTAGGAATTTTATTATAATTTTTATAGAATATATATGAATATTGATAATGAAAGCAAGTAAATTTTATTAATTTGTTTGTGAAATCTCAAGTGAAATCATAATTTAAATCTAATCTTATGTATTAAGGTTCTGTAATATATATTATTATTGGCATATCAATGTTAGCATATGAATATCTGAAAATTTGTAATTTTTTTAACTTTCCCTATTTTTAATAATTGTCCCTATTGTCCCCTAAAAAATGGCCTTCCAAAAAATTATCCTAAAAAATTGGTGTAGCATAAAAAATAAACCATTCACATCTCAAGGAAGAAGAAGATTGAATAATGATCTTTGAGATCTTGGGAATAAAAAATGGTGAACCAAACAAGAAACCCTAAAAACATAATTAAGCAATAAAACTATAATTAAGATGGATTGAACAAAATAAAATTGTCAAAATTTTGTTTTTTTACTTGGATTCATAAACTAATCTAGTTGATGATACTATAATACTTGTTGATATGGGTGATATATGATTATTAATTTCCTCTTATATCTTATTACATAAATTATTTGAGTTCACACATAGTTATGTGAGTGTAAATGGAAATTAAAATTGACTATTATGCATAGTATAATATTAGGGATATTTAGATGCTTGATATTTGATTGCTTGAATGAGAACTACGATATGTGTTTCTCTATAGACCTAGTACAAATGTGTTATCATAAATATTATTATTTATATACAATAAGGTATAGATTGCGAGAACATTATCAAATGCTCCTAATAAAGTATTTGTGTTATTATAAATGTAGCGTTGATAATTGTCACCCTTGACAATTTCACACTAGGTTTAACTCCACCTATGTGCTTGGACTTAATTATGCATTTAATTGCTTGTTTTATGAATATCTTCGAAAAATCAAATAAGGGAAATGAAAGTAAGCATTTAATATTTTCCCCCACCATTTTGGGCCTCAAAAAGAATGGGTCTAGTTTAGGGCACCCCATGCCCTAGAACACTTCTTTTTGGCTCTAATTTGAATATGTCAATGTCGGTATTTTATTATTTGAATTTCCAATTTCATTTGTCAGTCATCAATATTTTATTTTCAAGAAATTAAAATAATTGCATATAAATACTAGTCATTTTATCATTTGAAATCCTAAGAAGCACACATAGAAAATCTATTGAGAAAATTGGATATCCTAAAATCAATCAAGGCAATTCAAGGGCGGAATTAGTAGCATTATTATAGCAATTTCACCAAATCAAGATCAAGCTTGCAAGACATCAAGATGATGGAAGCAATTATGTGCAAGTGGCTATCATGATCAATCATGTCAAATCATGAAAAAGTATTGAGTTATCCTCTACATGCTAGTTGTAGAAATTTTGTTATGTTTTGTGAACTAACCTTTTTTACCTCTATCAAACAATCAAGGCATCCATCAATCAAATTTTCTGGCAACTTATGTGACATCACTTCATCAATGGTTTTACATCAAGGCAACATTGTCATTTATCATTTCAATCAGTTATTATTTTGGTCTTTGTCCGACCTAGTGTATGTCCTCTTGATCATCATCAATTGTTGTACGTAGAGGTAGAAATACCAAAATGAGATTTGACTAAGGAAATCCCCTATACAACACAACCTTTCCCCCTATTTTCATGTGTGCGGGCTAGATCCAGGAGTTTCAATAAGCGACAACCACAAAAGCCAAAGTGTAGACAATAACGTACAAATCAAAAAAATAGATCCAACAAAAGAGGAGGCTAATATAGAGTGCACCACGCCCTTGACCTTGCAAATCAGCCCCAAATTTCTATCATAGGTTCTTCTTTGTGTCTCAGTCTCAAATCTAAAGTTGTTCTATAACTTTTCATTTTTTTTGTATGCGATAAATTACATTTTCATATCTAGGGTTATATGTCAAATAGGCTTATTAAAACACACATCAAAGTTATCATCCTTGCAAATCAAGACAACATAAACCTTAGGAGGTTGGCTCTCCCTTATGGCAATAATCTAATCATCAAACCCTAGTTGGTTTATGTTTGAATGTGGAGTCAAGTGAAAAGGACATAATCTTAGTTAATCTAACCAAATCTACTTTTCCCACTCTAACAATTAACATTAACTTTCTTAATATTATATGATTTTTTATGCCAATTTTTTTTTTAAGCAAAAGGCAAAGGCCTAAGTATTTATATTAATATCATTAAAAATATTACAAGTATAATTAGATTTATAGTACTGATCATAAACCTTAGGAGGTTGGCTCTCCCTTATGGAAATAATCTAATCATCAAACCCTAGTTGGTTTATGTTTGAATGTGGAGTCAAGTGAAAAAGACATAATCTTAGTTAATCTAGACCAAATCTAGGATCACTTTTCCCACTCTAACAATTAACATTAACTTTCTTAATATTATATGATTTTTTATGCCTTTTTTTTAAGCAAAAGGCCAAGGCCTAACTATTTATATTAACATCATTATAAACATTGCAAGTATAATTAGATTTATAGTACTGATCATAAACCTTAGGAGGTTGGATCTACCTTATGGAAATAATATAATCAACAGACCCTAGTTGGTTTATGTTTGAATGTGGAGTCAAGTGAAAAGGACATAATCTTAGTTAATCTAACCAAATCTAGGATCACTTGTCCGACTCTAACAATTAACATTAACTTTCTTAATATTATATGATTTTTTATGCTTTTTTTTTTTTTTAAGAAAAAGGCCAAGGCCTAACTATTTATATTAATGTCATTATAAACATTACAAGTATAATTGGATTTACAGTACTGATCATAAGGATGCCAAAATATTTCAAAATTGTGTCTAAACTATAAGACACGTTCACCTTATAGTCCTAGATATACAGATTTAGAGTATTGATATCTAACTCTATCAAAATTGTGTCTTAGATATATGACACGGCCACCTTAGAGGCCTAGATATAATCTTTCCTATACCACATTCATATACATATTATTCAAATTGAGAAAAACTCCCTATCTATATGGCAGTCGATTACTTGTAGTTAGAACCGGATAGATTTTACATAATATTTAGCATGAAAAAATTCAAGGAGCACTTAAAATTATTCATTCTTCCATATATGTTGCATTTTTCTTTGAACCTTGACCATTCTCATTTAAATCAAAGTCATTTTCACCCACACCCTCTTGCATATTTTCCTTCTCTCCCTGTTCTTCGCCAAGTCCATGTTGATTCTAATGAATGAAAGTCAGCCAAAGAGGACGCCCATGTCTAATATGATGGTTCAATAGAAAAGAGAGAGCATATAATTTTTCCTTAATATTGTCCACTATTTGATACCCCAACTCCTCTGAAAACATGTTTAACACTCTGGTCAAATCCCATAGATCATCTCTTTTAAAATTGTTTCGCACTACCTCGAACACTACCCTGTAACATTGCTTAGTTTTGAGAAATTTCTTTGTAAATTGCTTAGTATTGATTATAAACTTATTTGAATCCAAAAATTTAAATGTTGGTTTAATGGAGTAATGATAATTTGTGTTGTAAACATATGCAATGAGCACATTGATCAATTATGATAAGGATATTATTATAGTATTTAAACATTATGTGGACTAGACTAAATTGAGTTGATATGTGATGTGTGGTGTTTCATCACACTATGAAAATTAATAGGTAAACTTGTGCACCATGTGATGTAAATAATGAAACATCTTAAGGAAATAAACACAAGTTATAAATTTGATGATTAAATCATGTTGAAAGGTATTTTTTAGTGTGTAATTTTTATGTATGTGACATATAATCTCAAACATTATTAAAATAAAACCATTTGAAAGAGATGGTAATGGATTCAAACAATAATAATTAGATGATCGGGGCATTGCATTACCATAAATCCTAAGTGGATAGACTAGGTTTAGATATGAAGGAATCGATGAAATAATTTTGAGTGGGAAATATTCATTCATCTTCATCACCTTCATATTTTTTTCTTGACCCAAATCACAATTAAATTTTGAATTCATTCAATATGGCATATGACCATGAGGTAAACTAGCTCACCTTAAGAAGTGTGAACAATTCCATTAATAATATTTGTAGTGTGTAGCACATAATGAGGAGTTATGACCAATATATAATCGAAGTGGTATAGTTGGTAGTATTCTATGTCCATAGTTCTAAAGTAAATATTATTAAATTGGAAGTTTTTCAACCCTGTAATCATAACTTGTATTATGATATAATTAAAATTATTTAATGGTGATGCACATCTAACAATAAGCTATTCTTAATCTCATAAAATTTGTGTGAGGTGCATTGATCAATTCATAGCTACATGGGGTGCAAGATAATTTGAGTTTTGTAATTTGAGTGGGGAGTGTTCCAATGGTAATTTAGTCCAATACACATATCAAGTGTCTATATCATGATTTGATATTATGGTGAGTATGTATGTGCCTTGTTTTAGTTGTTGACACTTAGTACTATTTTTTTTTATCAGTTAGATGGAGATGGTCTCTTAGTAGGTTATATCTAGCCCATAGATGTTACAATGCAACTTATGGTGTTATGAAAATAATCATCAAAATTAATAACATATTTTTAATTAGAAAGCTATTATTTTATCCTACACTAGGGCATGTGCAAAAAGATGGGGGGAAAAAACTATGGTGAAATATTTTAAAGTCAAAATTATGAGTAACGTGTTCATGTAATAAAATCATAACATTTTCAAATTATAACACGAGTACATTGTGGTTTGGTAGTGTTATTGCTTAGGCTCAATTAATATTGAGAGTGTGTTATGTCTATCATAGAAGAGAAAAATGGCAACCACAACTTGTTTCATTCCTATATTTTGAGAACATTAGTGAGAAATATAGTTCATTCCTATTTTCTCATAACAATGTTATTGATTATAATACTATTTACAATTGCTTACATGAATTATTTTGCTTACCAAGAATATAGAATTTCTAGAATTGATGAGGCAGAATATATATATATATATATACACACATATACACACACACACACACACACACACACACACACACACACACACACACACATATATATATATGTGTGTGTGTGTGTGTGTGTGTGTGTTCAAAGTTGACCCACCCTACTTCTATTCGTTTGTTCCTCATTGCACAATCAATCATTGTGAAAATACATATATATGTATGTGCATAGATTGTTGCATGTACAAACATAGTGGATGTCCATATGTATGTACATGCACTAATCTATGAACATTCATACCCACGTTCATATATATGTATGTGCACAATAACTTTGTAGTTTAATTTGGTAGGTTGTGTTCCATGCACTTGTATTATTCTATTCTTCAGTGCACTTGTTTATTAACTTCTATTGCATATAAATGTATGTGCATACTTTCGTACATATATGCATATACATATATATACATATATATATGTACAATTATGCATAAACATAAAAGTACATATATGCATATACATATATAAATATATGTACATATATGCATCTGCACATATATATATATATATATATATATATATATATATATATATATATATATGTACAATTATGCATAAACATAAAAGTACATATATGCATATACATATATAAATATATGTACATATATGCATCTACAAATATATGTGCATATACATATTAAAATCATAGGTGGCACGGTCACATGGCAAGCAATTCGATAATGACAGATTTTGGCTAACCATGAGAAGAAAGAAACATAACAAATTAAACCCATTAAAGACAGAGTGATGCTAGAAAGAAGCATTATTTTCCTTCAAAAATAAAGTGTGTTTAAGAACACAAAAATTTTAAGTGTTCATAAACACCCTAGACGCCATACACTTCATCAAGCACATTCTGCATGCACCAAGAAAGCCATAAAATTCCTTCAATTTAAGAAACACCAAAAAAATATGATCAAAATCAGCGAGACAACAAAAAGCCATTTACTAACAAGAGAAAGTGGTAGAGCCTTAGTGAGGTTAGAAACCTCACTTGTATAGTATGGATTTTCCTGATGTTGTGTCTTGTTGCACTCACCTTTATCCTTCTTATTGCAAGAACAAATAAAAGGAGGGATCAATCAATACATAAAGAATATTACACAAATGTAGGCAATGCTTAGCTTAATACACAAAGAATATTACAAAACTGTATACCTTTCAATTGCAACTCACCATCAACGAAGCTTGGAAGGAGCAATGGGTTGGGATGAACATGTATTTCCTTGCATGTCGATGAAGCAAAGTGAACAAGACACAAAATGACAAGGTGTCAGCTGAATATACCATAATCTCTATGATATATAGACATATATATATATGTTGAAGATTGAGGTGTTTTCTTAGCTTAATACTCTGTAAAACTTTAATATTTGGTATCAAAGCTGAGGTTGGGTAGAGTACAGGGTTGCCTTTCTCTTAAAAGATTGGAGGTTTTTTGGCTTGGTGGGAGCTATTATTATTTTTTTGCTATTGATGATTTTGGAAAAATAAGTTTGTTACAAGAGGTATATATTCTTGCTTTAGAGGTCATTGAGAGCTTGGATTCACAGGTTTGGTGTGAGCTTATGACAGAAATGGGGTTTTGATTATGTGCATCATGATACCATGGGATTGCTTAGTATCACGGTTCAATGGGCGCATTTGGCAATGATGTGGATCCTTGGTTGTAGGATGGTTTTGTTATTATGTCATGGTATACTCTTGATTAGTGCTTTAGAGTTGTGGCATAATACATGTTATGATAATTTTGATCATGAGGAAATGTTTGAAATTTCATATGCTTTTGACAGTAATGGTTTGATGTTTATCTTGTTGCCATGTATAGCTCAGTATCACAGTTCAATGGGAGTTTTGGTAAGATTTAGTGATCTTCATGAAGAGGATGGTAGTCACGATGCCATGAGTAACTCGGTACCATGGTTTAGTGGGAGTAGTTGGCAGTGACATGGATGCATCATTGGTAAGGTTATCTCCATGTGATTAGAGATATGGTTTCTTGGTTTAGAGTATATTTGTTATTGATGTCATGGTTTACTCTTAATATGCATTTAGAGTTTGGCATATTACATGGTTTTGTTGAGACTAGGATGTATAAGTATGTTATGATGCATGTGATATCCTAAGAGGATATGGTTAGATCATGGATGTCATGTTTATGTTCAAGGTTGGAGCTTTGACGTTGATCTTGTGTAGTTCTCTTAAGTATTGGGTACATTAATCATTTGCTTGATTACTTCATGAAAGTGTTGTGTTGCATTTGGAGTTTGGCATGGATTGGTTGGTTACAGGTCCTCATGGATACTTGGAGAAATAGGTGAGGCTGGATTTCTCTTATGGTAAGAGACATTTGTTGGAATGGTTACTTGTAAGAAAAAAATTTCAACAGAAAAGACTGAGGAGCCTACACCTTGGTTGAATGTGAATTCAACACACTCAGTGGTT
Source organism: Sequoia sempervirens (assembly GCA_007258455.2). Lineage (NCBI taxonomy): Eukaryota > Viridiplantae > Streptophyta > Pinopsida > Cupressales > Cupressaceae > Sequoia > Sequoia sempervirens. The sequence continues at coordinate 58,570 of VDFB02199068.1, read as the reverse complement.
TAGCATGCCTCCAAAGAGGCGGTTTGGATACAGAGACTTGGGAAAGGTATTGGTTTGGTTGATAATGGCAAGGTATTAATTGAGAAAGTTGAAACTTTAATTAATGTTACAGATTATCTTATGAAACCATACAGATAAGTTCTCTTGATTTTATTCATTTGCTTGGAAGCTTCATGATTATGCAGGTTGCATTTGAAGTTAGCATGGTTTGATTAGTTGGTGCAAGAAGGCCATTGGCCTTGAGTCTTGTACTTGTTTTATTATTCCTTGTTTAGAATAATTGCAATGTATAATGTCAAGTGGGAGAATGTTGGAAATAGGATGCCATTTAATTGCAAATCCTAAACATTAATTATTTCATGTATCTCCTAAGTTCTTGGAATGTGTTCAACAACACTAAGATTAGGATGAGATTAATATTTGATGAAATAAATCATGAAATTGACATGTTGTTATTCCTAAATAATAGGAACATGTGGGTGCACACATGGTAAGGTGACACTCTTGGAATGCATGGCTAATAACTTGAGTTGTATGACAGATAACAGGGACTACCTCCAGTTAACAGGGGATGACCATTCTTGCATGAATGGTGTTGAGTAAATGTTTCAGTTAACAAGAAATCACTTGGAGCCAACTTGGGCGCCCAAGATGCTTTCTTGGAGTTACCTCCCTTGCATGTTGAGATATTTTTGAAGGCTCAGTTAAGTAGGATTACTTTTGGGTGCCAACTTTGAGGAGGAGCTTTGGAATTATCAACATAATGAAGGATGAGTTGTGACTTTAGTTTGGGACGCCTAAATGGATGAAGCACATGTTTTAGCATTGTTCTTCACAATTAAACTCTACTTGGATGAGATAGGCATACCTTTTAGGGATAAGGCTTGAGCATTGTAATTGTAACTCATGTTGGAGTTTACAAAGTTGATTAAAGCCTATTTATCTCAAGCAAGTTGAAGAGAGTTTGTATCAGTTTTATTGCAGGTTGTGAAGAAGATTGGTGAAGACAGAAGAAGCATTCTCAAGCAAGAATTGGAGCTATTGTAATTCAGAGATTGAATAATAGAATAATTCTTGGTGGAGTTTTTTCCCGAAAGGGTTTCTCCATGGTACATCTTGTGTAATCTTTCTAATATCCTGTCTAGTTCTTCTATCAACTTTTGTCTACATTCTACAACAGTAAAATGGAATAATCAAGATAATCACCCACAAAGAATATATGTAACAAAGGAAAAAACTTATTTAGATCAGCAATATTAAAGTTTTATAGAGTATTAAGCTAAGAAAACACCTCAATCTTCAACAATATATACATACATATATACATATATACATACATACATACATATATATATATATATAGATATATATAGATATCTATATATATCTATATATATGTATATATATGTATACATACATATATACATATATGTATATATATACATGCATACATACATGCATACATACATACATACATACATACATATATATACATACATACATACATATATATGCATACATACATATATATATATATATTATGCCTCATCAATTCTAGCAATTCTATGTTCTTGGTAAGCAAAATAATTCATGTAAGCAATTGTAAACAATATCATATAGAAACATGTGGACCTCCAAACATAGGGTGTATAGGAACCCCTTAATATGCAATTGTAAAACTGTTTTCACCCACAAAGTCAACAAGGGTACTCTAGTCACTGTACCACCAAAATTATATTATAATCAGTTCATATTTTTCTCAAACACAAATAGTCATTCGTAGTCTTACATGTCATAGAATATTCAAAGTACATCGAATACCACAAATATACAAGCCATATTGATTGTTAATGGCTCGTAGCATTAAAACATGCTGCCAAAATATAAAATTAGTATAACCCACACTCCCCTAATATATCACCACTTGCATTACATCACTACCAATATTTTCATACATCGAATGGAACGAGAACAACAAAGAGCCAAGACTGTCCCGTCACCAATTCCATCATATTATACAAAAGAGGTTGTTGCACTTTATACATTATATATCATGTAAATGATGTTGCCAGTGTTGTGTACATGACTATATGAAGATTCAAGTGATATTGTTAGTGGTTGTTAATGTGTAATGTTCTATACATGCAATAGTTATGTGAAGTGTGTTGTACATTTCAGCCCAATCAAGCAATCACCATAAACAAATTTTGAGTATAATTAAGCAGACTTACATTAACAAGCAATTGCACTACATTGCCAACATGGATATCATATTGATAATTAGTCCCATAAACATATCCATTTAATAAACCAACAAATAGATCCATTTGATATCAAATCTTAAATATAGGAATGTGCATAATGCTGGCAACAACATTTACATATTATAGGACAAAAATTTGTAGTGACATTAGAGGTTATAGCATTGACGAGACTTCTTTTTCAGAAGAGCATTTACGTATTAAATTGTGTATCATTATACTTTACAAATTATCAGTTTATGCAATATGGTTTAATACTAAAAATGCTTTGGTGAAAAAGAAGCCCCACCAATGCATGGCCGAACAAGTTTCGGTGTGAAACCAAACGAATAGTCAAGAATGTTTGCAAACAAAAGGAATGAGAGTGAGCAGGATATGCGAGAATTTGGAGCATTAAATGAACCTTGATCTCCTACTTACTTGCCTGACAGTCTAAGTAAATTTGAAGGGATGCGTAAGGAAAGTTGGTCAGTGGAGGTAACAAAGGAGGCGGTGAGCGATTAATGCTCTAAACTATTTGTTTAGGGTGGCGAGGTTGTCATGGACATGTGGTCGTCCGATCCACTGTACGTAGATGTGTTTGCTGATTAAGGAGGTGGATGGGCTCCACTTTGGGATGGAGGGAAAAATGGGACCGTTCTGGACATATCAGAGTAAATGATGCTTGATAGGTGGCAAGGTGCTCATTTTTTTCAAAATAAAATATTGGGCTTGATGCACAAGTGGCAGGGTGACGTGGTGGGAAATAATTTTTGCTTAATATGAGGGTATTACAGTCCCCAACAACAAAATTAAACAGCCAACAATTGAACTATATATTGCATCCTGGAATACACAACAAAAAAGTAGCCAATCAGTCATATAGTTGTAGTGATGGTCCCTCCCAACATCAATCAAGCATTCCAAGATAAACATCTTGAGATGTGTTCTCATCTCCTGCTTGTGTGTTCTGAGTTATCCTTACATGATTTGCATTTGCATTTGTAATTTGAGTGCTAATTACATGCAACGGTGCTAAACAACTATTTGCAACGGAGAGTGGAGTGCAGCCTACAACAACTATTTGCAACAGAGAGTGGAGTGCAGCCTACATTTGGGTTGACACTCAAATTGACATTCAACTCCCCAAACAAAGGGATGTATATGTTCAATATATCCCGAAACAAGGCATGGTTATGTGTTAACGGGTTTTTAGGACTGCTTTTATGTCTTTCTCACTGCAATGACCTATGGACACAGTTGATTTCTCTTTCCTTCCTATCTTGTTTCTTTTGCACCCTTTATTGCTCCATATTGTCCTTCCTTTCCTTCTTATCTTGTTTTTTTTTAACTCGGTTTGGTTCCCTCTTTTGCTCTCTTTCCTTCCTATCTTGTATCCTTTGAACTATCTCTTGCTCCTTCTTTTGCTCTCTCTCCTTCCTATCTTGTTTCTTTTTAGCTTTGTCTTCCTCCTTCTTCTGCTCTATTTCCTTGCTCAAATCTACATAGTAATCTAGCAATTGTGGTATGGAAAAAGTGGCAAGTGGAGAAGGAAATGAATAAGTTCCTTGCTCTTCTTCACACTGTAAGACAATACCCAATTTTTTGGCTTCATCCACCAACCAAGATGGTTGGGTAGGAGCTAAGGGAAGTCTTAAACTGTCATAACCCTCATCAATAGCTCCCTCTACCAACCAAGAGGGTTGGGCAGGGGGTGATGGAAGACTTAGACTGTCATTACCCATATTCATAGATCCATTTGCCAACCAAAACAGTGGGGTAGGGGTTGAGGGAAGAGTCAGGTCATCGTTATGTTCCTTACGTTTCCTGTCCACCGTGTCATTTGTTTGATGATTAACTATTTCATTCATTGCCAATTCCCAATGTTGTGATGTTGTTGTTTGCTCTCCTGATGGAGCATTAACTACGAAAACTATCTTCGCTTCTACATTTTTTTCTTCTTCAGGGGGGAATGAAACCCCTCTTTGACATGGAGGCCACCTTGTTGTGGCTCTCTTCTTCATTGGCTTAGACCTCATATCAACTTTATATTGAACCTACACACATTATTGATACATGTTTGAAACAATGATAAGAAACACCATTGAACACCCTTAAAGACAGAGTGATGCATGTTTTTTTTTCCTTTATTGTGTTAGCTGATAGTTTATAATGGTAAATTCAGTAATTGTTGAAGTTTTATGTGATCATACCAATTTGTTTGAATTGCACATGTTTAAAACATTTTTGATTTAAATGAAAGGAGTTTGTGTAATGCCATAAAGCCGATTGGAATTAACAATGTAGATAGCTGAAATTCATTGTCATTCATCAACAGGCATCAAGTGTGAAACACTGTGATATTGAGTTACAAGTTTGTAATTTATGAAAACGTTGAAATTGAACATTTATGTACACAATCATAAATAGTATAAGTCAAAACCCCACATAGTGAGTTAGAAAGAATATGTTGCAACAATGACATTTCCATTCAAAAAAGTGACCTAGCCTTGTGCAACAATCACATAGGGTTTAACAATCACATTATAAGGAACTGGAAAGCATTGACATCCATAACAATGTTAAGTTGAAACCCCGGATATTGAGTTAGAGGGTAGTGGGTGAGAAACATTTACAGTGAAAATAACTGATTTATATACCCAAGGATATAGAACATAACATAAATACTAGGAATTGAACTGAAATTACTTGAAATTCATAAATAGAGAAAGTTGAAACACCAGATATAATTGTGACATAGTAGTGCTCGAAAAACAGTTAGGGTGCATAGAACTGATCTATATTGGCAGCCATATTGAGCATAAGAAAATTCCAGCAAACAAACTTAAATGACTTGACATACATAAACACTGTACGTTGAAACCCCAGATATTGAGTTATAGGTTTGTGGGTCACATAACTTTTATAGTGAATATAACAAATCTATATTGGGAGGCATAGAGAATGTAAGAACCCAGAAAATGAAAAGAACTTCTTGGACATTCACAAACAGTGTAAGTTGAAACCCCAAATGTTGAGTTATAGGTTTTTTTGAGAAACATTACCATCGCATACAACATATTGTCATAGGGATATGAATAGTTTATATGAAAAAGAAAAGGTAGTACTGTATGGTGAAAATCACTTGCATAGAATTGAACAAATTGGCATTCATAGGCATAAACAAGAAGTTTGAGATTGGCATTCATAGGCATAAACAGTTTGTTTGTGTAGAGTACCTGAATGTTGATAGTGTGTTGTTGGTGTTGCTTCTTCTTCTCTTCTTTCTTTGTCTACCTCCAGGAAAATGTTGCACTGAATATGAAAGTGAGATGTGGTAAATGGAAATGCAATTTTGAATTTAAAAACCTCTTTATATGTTCAATGTTGTTTGGTATGGAGTCTTTAATTTCGGTCCTCCTTTTTCAAATTTGAATTTTTTTTGGGTTCCTTCAATTGCATAATTTGTATGTATTTATGGCGTGCAGTGTTTGTTTGTTGGTCAGGCGATTGTGGTGGCCTTACTGCCATTGTTTTGGTGGTTGCAGGTGGAAAAAGAGGAGTTTGAACCAGTTGTTGTGTGAATGGATTTGATAGATGGGACAGTTATGAATGATTTATTTTCCTTTCAGTGTTGTATTGATGGCACAGTGGGATAGGGGGCGGGTTCGATTGGATTTGGTGATGGGAAATTCTTGGCTCGTAGTTGTTCTCCTCGTGCCACTTGTATTAAAATAGTATACTAATTTTATATTTTGGGTGCAAGTTGTAAAGCTACAAGCCAGTAAGAATCAATATGGCTTGTATGTTTTTGGTGTCAAATGTGCTTTGAATATTCTCTGACATGTAATACTGTGATTACTTATTTGTGTTCAGGACAAATATAAACCGATTATAATCAATTTTGGCAGTATAGTGAATTGAGTACCCTTGTTGACTTTCTGGGTGAAAACTGGTTTACAATTACATATTAAGGTGGTCTAGTGTGGGGCCCATGTGGGACTAATTTTTTCCCCAGTATAGGCTCCCGCCCTACTTTGGGCCCCTCTCCCCTAGTTCTATATTTTCTTTGTTTCATTTATGGTCACCTAAATTGTCCATTTGGAGTTTTAATTTTTACTATATTAATAAGATCAATTGTCATTTTTTCACTCGCGACAACTTGGTTAATGTGTGTGTTGTTGAGTTGGGATTACGGCAGTTGCAAAGCATTCTATGGGTTGGTGTGGTACAAATGACGTGCGGGATAATAATTATACTATATTTTCACAAGCCTTGTGATGTCATCTATGGCATCTGAGACAGCCTTGGGAGGAATTATTTTTGCTTCGTATGTCATTGGCATTAATGTGCACACATATTATGGGAATTATATGGTGAAAGTTCGGCTTTCTTTTGGCATTTGTAGTTCAGACAAAATGGAGACTCCTATTCGGCTTACCGCCTCCTTTAAGCTGTGGACTTTTTTAGGAAGGATTTCTGAGAGTTGTTTGAGGTCAGTTTGTGTGCAATCTAACCCACTAGCATTGGGAGCATTAAAGTTAATACTGGGGAAGGAATTTTTGGTGTCAACTAAGAGATACAAAACAAATTTGGACATTGCCCCTTGCTTTTTTGCTTCTCTTTTGGACCTGGGGTTCTCAAAGGCATTGGTTTTGTTGATGGCATGCAAGCTAGTGATGGGGTGGTGTGGAGGATGTGATAATCATTGCAGAGCCTAGTGTTGGCATCCCACGCCCGCATGACATGTCCAAGGTCTTCCTTCCTATTGTGAATGTGAAAAGGTATCCTTTTCTCTTGGATGTCAAAGGATGAGTGTTAAGGGAGCACAAGGCTCATGTTCTACGAGGTGTGAATTTTTTGAAGGTCTTTATGTTTCTTGAATTGGCTCAAGGGGTGGATTGGAGGGGTTATTTTTGTGACTTTTTGTCGAGGTCGAGGAGTTTGAATAAGGGCGGTGTGATTTTCTTTTTGGGGCTCTAGGAAAATTCACCGCCAGCAATTCATCGAGGGAAAATTCATCACCAACAATTCACCGAAAAATTAACCAACAAAGAATTCACTGTCAAGTAAAATTTGCTGCCAGCAATTCACCATGGTCACCACAGAAAATTAACTACATTAATATTTTTTAATTTATATTTAAAAACTTTGATTTTATTAAAAAAAAATTGTTGTCGTGAATTGTTGGCAGTGAATTTTACTTGGTGGTGAATTTTTTGTTGCTGAATTTTCCGTATGCCCTCTTTTTGGGTGTTGTGACCTCTGTTCTGGTTTGGCTTTGCGTTATGATGTTGGTGGTATATGGTTGTTGACCCTTGTCTCGATATGTTTTATTCTGTTCAGGTGATATGTATGGTTGGTTGAAAATCTTGGTCTCTATGGTTTGTGTTGTGTTGGTGGGGGTAGTTTTTTGGTCAATAGGTTTGAGCCAAGATGGCTCTTGAAATTGTACTAGGGTTTGTAAGCTTGGGTCATTTTGCAAATCTACCATGACAAAACATTCTAAGCTCTTTTTTGAAATCAATATATAATCACAATTTACGTACCAAAAAAAAATGTCATTTTTTCACATTGTAAATGGAATTTTTATTAGGAAAAATTTACATGTACACATTTGAAGTGTAAGTTCAAATAGAAATAATAATTTTTCAAAACATGTGTCACACTAAGTTTTATATGAGGAATAAGGTTTCTTCTCTCTATAGTTTAAAGTTAGGGTTTCAATAAATGCATGGAAACTTTCTTTCATAGCATGAAACTTCATTCATTATTTAATGCAATTGATTTGATTTAAGAGTATATTAATATTATTCAACCATACATTATTACATTATATTATTCAATTTATGATATATAATATTATTAATATATAATAAATATATATTAATATTATGATATATAAATTATTAATATATAATTACATACAAATATTAATAATATACAAAATTAATATATTAGTATTAATAATCTATATAACCTATTAATATCGTACTATAGTTTTGTTTAATAAAGTACTATCATAATTGATAAATTTCATTTTTTTGGAATTGATTTGGGAATATGTGTTTCCCTTCTCAGTTGTTGTCCTTGATGAAAAATACACAAACTCTCAGGTTTGTGGCATTGTAAGTTGATCTTGGTGGTATAGACAGGCACATTGATAATCATGATAATCATATGGTCAGGTTTGTGGCATTGTAAGTTGATCTTGGTGGTATGGACAAGCACATTGATAATCATATGGCATTGATTGTTTCAGATATATCCTTGGCATATAGATTTCTGGCAAAGTGAATATGTTGCAATTTTGTTACTATTGGTTGGCGTTATGATATTTGTTGTATCATATGATAGTGTTGTGTCATTTGATAATGCAAGGCATAATGTTTTCTCTGTTGCCATATTGTTACAATTGGCACTAATGTGGTTTTTATGGAAAAATAAAAGGATTTTTTTATTGGTTTTAAATGCTAGGCTTTTAGCCATTGCAATCCTCTATGAGGCATAAAAGGGGAGCACTTCACATTTCATGCATTTCATATTCACAACATTATGGAGGACCTTCCTAGAGACCATGGGTTTCATAAATCTTAAATCATTTACATAGTGGGCACGGGTATTTGCAAGGTAATCATAATGTTTTGTTATTGGTAGCAAAGATGTTTCAAAAGGAGACAACAATATTGGAAAGGTAGTGACAAAGGTATCGACACATGTTTTTTATCACATGGAAAATAAGATTAGGGTTTGATGGAAAGCGGGTTTAACATGTGAAAACACGAATTATTGTGTTGGGTATCATTGAGGTGAAAATGCATGAGGAGTTAGGGTTTGCATTCAATGATGGTGTTGTTTTTTGGACAAGACATTGCTCGACTATTTTTCAGTAAAGAAAAGATGGTTTTTCAGGCTGCATTTCGGGTAATATTCTCCAATTTTATTTTATTTTGTTGATAGGTAGTTATTTATTTGATCAAATCTTGCAAAGGAAAATGATGGATGTTAACGTTTGTGTCTTAATATTTGTGGTATCTTTGATTAAACGTCTTTAAACAAATATGTTTAGCAGTTTGCTAAAGTTTTTCTTGAGCATTGTACTTGCATTCATTAAGGAAAAGGGGTATTTGTTTCATGTGAATAATATTTAGTAAATTTTTGAAACCCTTGTTCATTCAGTTTATTGTTAAGGGAAGTTGTATTTCAGGTATGCAATTGAAGGTAGTTGGTTTGCAGTTCAGAAATTATGCACATTATTTATGTTATGTTGAAGACATTCAAAAGGTTGAGTTGAATAAAAGAAAAATCATTCTCTGTTGTTGATTTCAAAGATATGCGGACAGTTGTTGATTATATACTCTATTAAGAGTTATTCTTCAATGATGTTGTATGTGTGTTGAAGAAGTAATTCATTTGATGGATTGTATAGTAACAGGGTAATCCCCTGAAGTTATGTTTCTTCCTTTATTGGAGATTGGTCAGTAAGACCATAGAAAGTATGCCAATGAGGAAAATGTGTGTATGCCAATGAGGCATTCTTGTAACCAATGAGGTTCTTTGGTCAGTGAGGCCATTTTTTCCAGTAAGGAATTTTTTTATTGCTAGTGAGGTATTTTGAAATCTATCAATGAGATAGTATTGCCAGTGAGGCACTGTAAACATAAAGTTTTTAGATTAAGCCAATGAGGCATCATTTTTGGAGTGGTTTTTTATCCCTAGAGGGTTTTCCACTCGTCAAGTCTTTGTATCATGGTCTCATTGTTTTGATGTGATAATATTTCATGATTGAGATGATCTTTGATTTGCTTTAGTATTTCTTATTTTAGTTCTTTAATGATTGCATTCAGTTCATGAATGTATTTATCATTGAAATATTAAGAGCATAAATTATTTGATTCTTTTTAAAGTAAAAAGTTAAAATTTGTCTAAGACACTGATTCACCCCCCCTCTTAGTGTCTTCTTCACTCCAACAAGTGGTATTAGAGCCAAACCCTTTATTTAACAAGCCTAATCGGCATAAGGGTCCCTAGTATTGGAGTGTTGTGTCTGATATGGAAAAAAGTAGAAGGAATAAGAATAAGAAAGAAAAATCACAACCTACAAAAGTAGAAATGCCTAAAGAAAATCCATAGCTTGTAGTAGAAAATATGTCTAATATAGAACTTGATGAATTTGTGGTGGACATGAATGATTCAGATATTGAAGGAGAAATTGATTTTGAGGTAGAACTTATTTCTACACTTGATGAGATTAAGAGTCTTAGAAAGGTGAACAAGGAAGTAAGATTTCAGTTAGAGGAAAAGAAAGAAGATTGCAAAAAGTTAGAAACTTAAATTATTTCTTTGAAAGAAAAACTTGAAAAATAAAATGAGTCAATTATCTATTTGAAAGTAGAAAATGAAGAGAATAAGAGACTAGAAAACCAACTTCGGCAGGAAAAAGATTCAAGAGACAAGGTATGTTCAAATTTTACAAAAGTTTCTTTGAATTTGATGGGCAAGAAATCAACTTGTTAACTTAAAGAGTCAAGTTGATGAATCTAACAAACTTATTATTAGTCTAAAGACATAAATACAAGAATCCAAAAGGATAGTTGATTTTACAAAATCTGAGCTTGAAGTCAAAACCAATGAATGTCAAAAACTTGAAAGTGAAATAGTCACTTTGACGAAAGATCTTGAAAAATTCAAATTTCAAAAATTTGAGAAAGGTGTTGATGCATTAAATAACATGTTGAGTAGTCAAAAGAATCACAAAAACTATTTTGGTTTGGGATATGAAAAAGGACAATGCTCTGAAGTTAGAAGAACCCCTAAGTAGAAAATAGATCTATATGATTACTTTAGAAGATCAAATGAAGAGAAAGAAGCATCAACTAATGAATCTACTCAAGATGGTAAAAAGAATAATAGTCAAGGACAACATGCTTCAAAAAGTGAAGACAGTAAGAAATTAGAAGAGAAATTTTCTGATGTCGGAAGTAGAAGAACCAACAAATACTCACAACCTCCATCTATCAGGCAAAATCATTCAACAAGGTATAATTATTCCCAATTTCATGGTTATTGTTATTTGTGTCATAAATATGGTCATAGAGTAAGAGATTGTAGATTTCATATAAGAAATGTTTCTGGATGGACTAATGATAATTCTTATAGCCTGTCAAATCAAGGTTATAACAATGTTTGCTATAACCGTAGTAAAATTGGCCATCTAGCAAGAAATTGTTGGATGCATGGAAGATATGATTATAGAAATTGAAGAAACAAATATCTTTTCTCCTAGAAATATCATATGTTATAAGTATAATAGTGTTGGACATAGAGCCAAGTTTTGCAGAAGTAAATTGTTGAAATCACCTAAGCAAGAAGATATTCAGAGCAAGCAAAAGAAAGAACCTAGGAAGGTGTGGAGAAGAAAACAAAGTCAAGAAGAAGGAGAAACTAATCTTGTGCATACCACACAAGAGACTTCACAAAGTGCTTGAAAAACCAACATGAGGTAAGGGGGAGCAAGTTAATGTTTTACCCTACAGCCCCTAGAGAAGACAAGGAAGCTATGTGTAAGATTATGCACTGTGTAGTTGCTTTTGTTGTGTCTTGAGTTGATTTAAGATTTAACTCTTGTTTCTTTGGTTCATGCTTGGTGATGAGTTGAGAAGACTGCTATACTTTTTTCAGTTATGTTCAAAGTGAAAGGTATTGGTGCACTTGTAGAGTGTCAAGGGTATTATCAAGGAAATTGATGTCAAGTAGTAAGGAGTAGACTTTTGCAAAGGATCTTTGTCTCAAACTTATAATCATTAACAATGATATTGTCACTAATCACTGTGGAATATTTGTTGAGTCTTTGACAGGGCTAGTTGTGTGTATGATAGAATGAACTTGCAGAGATTTGGTCATGGCATTCTTTGTATTCTTCTTCATTGTTTGATGATGATAGCTCTTGTATATGACAGTCTTGTTTACATGATTGTTGCTACTCATCACTTGTTCATCATCATGGTGTTTTTGGTTTGATGACATAACATATGTAGTACCAAACAAGTATTTGTGGTTGATGTTGTTTCAGACTAAAGGTTTGTCATTGGAAATTTAGTGGAAGTGATTTTCATGGTTGTATATCCTATAGAAGCAGTGAGTATTACTTTGGCTATTTGCATCTTGATGCAATGACAGCTTTGTTGGTGTCAAAGTTCATGATCTTATGGTGTTTATTACTAAGTGTTGTTTTGATACTTTCTCATTCATATCTTCATGGTTCTGATGTAGAGGTTCTTGGATAAGAATTTCATAGTTTTTTTTTTGTTATCGATCTCATATCATCAAACGTCAGTGGTGGCTTATAACAGTGATTAAGAAGTTTATATTCATTTCAAAGACAGGATTGATTGATTTCTTTCATATACCATGTTTTTGATTAATGCTTGATATGCTGTGTATCTTGTTAAGCATTAGATATTGGTGGCTTTTATATATGCTTGTCTCTAATAAGTTGTTAATGTCTTATCAATTTTCATTGGTAAGTTATTAATGACTTGTTATATGCATTGTATATGTGTTATTAATGATCTATTGCATACAAGGTTCATGTGCTTCAAGTACTAAATGGAGAAAAAGAAACACTTCATGAATAATCATTTCTATTTGGCGAAGATATGGCATTTGATTTGACATTGGTTTCCATTTTTGACAAGTACTTGAGGGTCTTCCTTCATGACAGATTGTGGCTAGTACAGAGGTGATGACATAGACTAGTGTTGATTGCTCTATCATACTTTAGGGTACTCAAGATGTTCTAAGGTTGTCCTTCTTGATATTTGATGTGAATGATAATAGTTTCAAGTATATGGATAGGTAAATTCAGATTCAGATTATTACACTTGATTGGTATCCATTCACAGGGTGGTGGATGGGTTGCAGGTATTCCTTGATATGGGTGGTATTGTCATGCGTTGATCAGTTTTATTTTACACTTTTCATGTTACATTTGACATCTTTGGCATATTTCAGTGATCATAACAGAGTTTTGGATGCATGATTCACATGTAATATAGACAGGCAGTTTGGTTTTGGCATCGATACTTGGCACTTGTTGTATACTATTCTTCATAAGGTTTATTTTTGGTGGTTGATACATTATTTTGTGCAGAGATCATCTTTAGGGGGAGTATTCATGTTTATTCAATACCCATGTTGATTGTTTAGCAGTTATGACAGTTTTTCTTATGCTCTTCTTTGCTAGGGTGACTTAACTTTCAATGAATAAAAAATGCATCAAGCTTCAATACAAGAGTAATTGACAAACACTTAACAGCATACAGTGGTATGAGTTTATTCTCTATATGCATTAAACACCTTGTTTGGACATGAGCTTACTTATTTTCCTGGTATAAACAGTGGTATGCTTCATAGTTACATTTGTTAATAAGTATGATTAGTATAGGTAAACAACATTCTTCTTTATTGATTATTGGTATAGGTATACAACACTCTACTTCACTACTATAGTTGGTCTTGATATGGGAATATAAGATAAATTCAAAAATCATTTCATCTAATAAGGTTGATTGATATAAGTAACTGCTACAACAGAGATACGCTTGTTTGACAATAAACATGATATTAGATTTGTTTGTAGTATGTTGAGGATGCACTTGGTTGTAGTGGCTTTCATGATGATTAAGTTCTTGATGTTTATGGATTTCAGTAAATAGAGGTCTAATGTGTTCATGTTTTTTATGACAGTTAATATCATGATGGTAGTTGGTATGATAGTTTGAATTTGATTCATCAAGAAAATTAGTTTGATATTTCCTTGTGTATTATTGAATGAGAGGAAGGTTTCATAGAATGAAAGTTATCCATATTGCAGGTGTTTTTGGACAGTGGTATTCATACTTTGGGCTTGTTACTTCTTCCATCTATTTTCATGTTTTTTTAATAGATCGGGCTTGAGTTCATGAGTATACTAACAAGGACAGTATCATGGGTACCAATTCACGGTTACAATATATGGACAATCATTTATATTACGTCTTTTTTATTGTACATGGTGTTGGTTTTGGTTGGTGTTGGACAATGGAAAAAAACTTGATGCATATGATAGTGCTCTATGTGAAGTCATATAGGTTTGCAAGAGAGGGGAGTTATGCCTATTTTTCATTCTCTCCTACCATGTGTGTTCTTTGTTCTTGTTGATATGACTATTGGATTCTATTTGGTTGTGTTTTACAGTGATAGTAGATTATACTTTGTGTTGTGATCCTTATTACATGCTACTAATGTTGTTTTGCTATCCAGTGTACTTTGTCATTATTGTAAAAGAAAGTGAACCATTTGGTACCTACATGTCTTAGCAGTCATTCCAGAGACACATTGCTATATTGATGCCTTGTAGTTGTTGTGGAGAAGCAATGAAGTTGTGACAGAGTAACTAACATATTTAGTTGTTGTCCTTGGAATTTGGGATACTTTGTGATTCATTAGCCAGTGATGGTACATTCTTTATATTTTATGTTTTTTTTGCGTATTTTTTCTTTCTACAACATACTAGTTTATGGTTCCTAATGTTTTGATCTATCTTTGAGGAAATTGCACAATTCTTCCTCCCTTTGTCTTTGATGCAAAAAGGGGGAGAGAGGGTTGTGTTTTTCCATCAAGGACAAAGGGGGAGTTTGTTTCCCTTCTCAAATGTTGTCCTTGATGACAAATACACAAACTCTCAGGTTTGTGACATTGTAAGTTGATCTTGGTGGTATAGACAGGCACATTGATAATCATGATAATCATATGGTTAGGTTTGTGGCATTGTAAGTTGATCTTGGTGGTATGGACAGGCACATTGATAATCATATGGCATTGATTGTTTCGGATATATCCTTGGCATATAGATTTTTGGAAAAGTGAATATGTTGCAATTTTGTTACTATTGGATGGCTTTATGATATTTTTTGTATCAGGTGATAGTGTTGTGTCATTTGATAATGCTAGGCATAATGTTTTCTCTGTTGTCATCTTGTTACAATTGGCACTAATGTGGTTTTTATGGAAAAATAGGAGTGTTTTATTGGTTTTAAATGCTAGGATTTTAGCCATAGCAATTCTTTATAAGGTATAAAAGGGGAGCACTTCACATTTCATGCATTTCATATTCACGGCATTATGGAGGACCTTCCTAGAGACCTTGGGTTTCATAAATCTTAAATCATTTACATAGTGGTCACGGGTATTTGCAAGGTAATCATAATGTTTTGTTATTGGTAGCAAAGATGTTTCAAAAGGAGACAACAATATTGGAAAGGTAGTGACAAAGGTATTGACACATGTTTTTTATCACATGGAAAATAAGATTGGGGTTTGATGGAAAGCGGGTTTAACATGTGAAAACATGAATTATTATGTTGGTTATCATTGAGGTGAAAATGCATGAGGAGTTAGGGTTTGCATTCAATGATGGTGTTGTTTTTTGGACAAGACATTGCTCGACTATTTTTCAGTAACGAAAGTATGGTTTTTCAGGCTGCATTTCGGGTAATATTCTCCAATTTTATTTTATTTTGTTGATAGGTAGTTATTTATTTGATCAAATCTTGCAAAGGAAAATGATGGTTGTTAACGGTTGTGTGTTAATATTTGTGGTATCTTTGATTAAACATCTTTAAACAAATATGTTTAGCAGTTTGCTAAAGTTTTTCTTGAGCATTGTACTTGCATTCGTTAAGGAAAAGGGGTATTTGTTTCATGTGAATAATATTTCCTAAATTGTTGAAACCCTTGTTCATTCAGTTTATTGTTAAGGGAAGTTGTATTTCAAGTATGCAGTTGAAGGCAGTTGGTTTGCAGTTTAGAAATTATGCACATTATTTATGCTATGTTGAAGACATTCAAAAGGTTGAATTGAATAAAAGAAAAAGCATTCTTTGTTGTTGATTTCAAAGATATGTCGGCAATTGTTGATTATATACTCTGTTAAAATTTATTCTTCAGTGATGTATGTGTGTTGAAGAAGTAATTCATTTGATGGATTGTATAGTAACAGGGTAACTTCTTGAAGTTATGTTTCTTCCTTTATTGGAGATTGGTCAGTAAGACCATAGAAAGTATGCTAGTGAGGCAAATGTTTGTATGCTAGTGAGGCAAATGTGTGTATGCCAGCGAGGCATTCTTGTAACCAGTGAGGTTCTTTGGTCAATGAGGCCATTTTTGCCAGTAAGGCATTGTTTTATTGCCAGTGAGGCATTTGAAATCTATCAATGAGTTAGTATTGCCAGTGAGGCATTGTAAATAGAAAGTTTTTAAATTAAGCCAGTGAGGCATAATTTCTAGAGTGGTTTTTTATCCTTAGAGGGTTTTCCACTCGTCAAATCTTTGTCTCATGGTCTCATTGTTTTGATGTGATAATATTTCATGATTGAGATTATCTTTGATTTGCTTTAGTATTTCTTATTTCAGTTATTTAATGATTGCATTCAATTCATGAATGTATTTATCATTGAAATATTAAGAGCATAAATTATTTGATTATTTTTAGAGGAAAAAGTTAAAATTTGTCTAAGACACTGATTCACCCCCCCTCTCAGTGTCTTCTTCACTCCAACAATATGTTGGTATGTGTTTTTAGATATGAACATTCGATCTATTCTTTGGTCAATATATAGAGAAAATTAATGTTTTAGATATTTTTTCATAAATGCTTTCTTTGATTTTTGTTCATTTTTGAAAATTTTGAGAAATTCTAATGTTTAGAGATTTTTATGAAATGTGTTAAGATTTTATTTTTTGTAAATATTTGGAGAAAAAATGCATTGACATATTTTGATAATGGAATTTTATTCATTTAAGGATATTTGAGAAAAATAATCTTAGAATTAGTATTTCTTTATAAGAACAAAAACTATTTTTAGTTTTCAAAGGGAAAATGTACATAAATGTAGTTGGACATGGAAATCATTTTCATTTACAAATATGCTTAATGTTTTGGACTCATAAATTATCATTAGTACAAACTTCTAATGTTTTATCATTTTTTAATAAAGTATTTATAAATTCAATTATAGACCTCCTATCAAATTTGTAGGGCATGTATATATAAATTACTATTGATGTAACCATTGCACCTCCTTTGGGTGCAAGTGATAGTATAGTGAATGACAAAGTTGTGCTAGTCCTTTTAGAAGCACTCATTTCCCTTGTTGCACTCCTCCACCAAATCTAACCCAACTACCATTGATTGTCATTGATTTTAAACGAGTTAATAAAAAGGGTCTTGGGGGTTTTCAAGGTTTTATTCAATATGAAACACCAATTATGTTTTCTCATTAAGTTTTCATATGAAGTGGCACTTGGTCTTTTTTTGCATAGGAATCATGGAATGTGATTGTTATACAAACTTTATCTAGATTTCCTCCATTACTAATGAAATGAAGTACATGGCGTGAGAATTTCAAGCTTACAATTATTTTGATATTTTAGGAATATAATTATTTGTGATCTACCTTTGATTTCTCTTGTAGTCTAATTAATTGGACTTTTTTATGAATATTACTATTGTATTCTTTTTAAATATAATTGTTGTATTTCAAGTTATGTAGGGAAATTCAAATACCATTTTGGTAAATGGGGCCTTTTTTTTAACTTTGATAAAAGGATTTTCTTTATAAAAAATTTATATATTGTTCAAAAAAATTATCCTTATGTCATTTCACATATACTTCCAATTTTTAATAAAACACTAATCACATTAACAATCTTATAATTTGAAATGGGAGAGTGAAATTAGAGGTTTTCAAGATATTATTTGTTTATGAATATTATTAAGATTTATCAATTACTAATATGATAGACTATAAGATGTGAGAATTTCATCTCAGATGTCTTGATTATGTGTTTTGTACCATCATTTGTTTCAACTTTCAAGATTTACATTCATTCCTTTTCTTTCTCAAATTTTTGCTTTGCTATATCGAATGATGATTTTTGAAGTGACTAAGGAATTTTAAAAGATTTATTGAGTACTTCAAATTCCTTTGTATCATATGCATTTTGGGATAATAATATCGTCATTGTTTTAGATTTCTTTGACATAATAAATTCCTTGATCATCATTATGGATTTCCTAGTTGTATCAAACCCTACACTTTGCTA
Organism: Sequoia sempervirens; assembly: GCA_007258455.2. NCBI lineage: Eukaryota > Viridiplantae > Streptophyta > Pinopsida > Cupressales > Cupressaceae > Sequoia > Sequoia sempervirens. The sequence continues at coordinate 40,184 of VDFB02199068.1, read as the reverse complement.
TTTATTTCTCGTATTTTTTATTTGGTGTACCCAATGGTATTTTCTATAGTGACTCTAAGTGACTTAGTGAATCTATGTACTTTGAAGCTTCTTGAAATTGCTAAGAAGAAAATGCTTATGTATATAGGCATGGATAACGTGAACTTACCCAAAATGGCTCCTTAGTTCATCATTTTGGATTGCTCATGGTTATTAAACCTTGCATGGTGCATTTACCTTCTCTAGCATTTCCATTTGAGGGTATATGTTTTTGTTAGGAGTGTTTTCTTTATCTTGCATTTTTCAATTAAGTGCACAAATTTATGTTTTCTATGGCATATACATATATAGATTAAAAATATAGCCATGGTTATCTTGTAATGTGATAACATGTGTATATGATAGATAGTATAAGCATGGTTATCATGGAGTTACTGCGTACATGTATATTAGGCAATACTACATCAAGAAGGGTTATGTGGATTGAGAGTTGTGACTAATTAACTTCTAAAAAGAAGTTTTCAAATGTGTAAATGAACGCTAGTTATGTTTACAACACAAAACATACAAGAATCCCTTTACTTTTTTGTTTTTAAAAGTATATCAGTGGCATCTAGTTTGTTCTATCATTTTACAATTTACCATACTAATGTTTGATAAAACCATTGTGTTTATCCCTTATTTTAATATCATGCATAGGAAATCTTTGTTTTCTATTGTAGGAGATATATTTTTAGTAGTGTTATCTTTAACTTTTATTTTACATTAATTTTTAGAATTTCTATGTTTGGACCTTAGTGTTGTATTAAAATTTGCATGTCTTTAAGTTAAGTATGTATGCATAAATTAAAAAATATTATCTTTAACATGAATTGTAATTAATTTCTAACATATACTGGAAAAAAACTGAAAAAATAATTTTCTAATGTATGGCTCTATCATCCATTATGAGCTTGTATTCAACATATGCAACCAAGAACTTAGTTCTAGTTATCTAAAACATTTTTTTTTGTAAAAATTAAGATATATGCTAAGAACTATCATAAAGAACCTTACTTAACAATTTAAAAGTCAATAAAAAATAAAAAGATTAGACAAACTATAAAAAAAAATCCTTGACTATATCTTTTAACATCCAAATATGCAAAGACAAGGAATACTAAAAATTTAAAAAAAATCACTTACTAGAATATACAAAATTATTTTTTTTAAATCAAATTCTCATTTATTTTTCCTTATTGTCTAGTGAGACTTGTTATGATTCCCCTACTTTTGGTAATGAGAAAATGTCTAAAATTATATAAGATTAAGAGTTGTGTGAAAAGAAACTTAAAGAAGGATTTTTTTCTTGCTCTAAAATAATGTCAATCTCTTTTATTGCATTTCCTAGTTGATATTGATTACGTTTATATTTTTTAAATTCATAATGTCATTGTTATTAATTTATGGTTCTCATATAGTAAGTTTCTACAATATTTGTAGCATATATGAATGTCTATATTATTGGATTTAAAATGTTTTTAAAAGGCATTAAGATAAATTGTATTTCTTAATTAGGTGATGAGGATATTTCATTGATCTTAAATTGTTTTGATATAGATACAAGTAGTGATATAGTTATGGCATTCAATACATAAAAAAATAAAATTTCAAAAAAGTACATACAATTTGAATGGGAATTGTGAAATACCATTTATAGTATTGAAAAAATGTTTCAAAACTATACGAATTGTTTAAAAGAAATATAGTATTGCACATTGGTATTTTGTAAAAGAAAGGTTGGAAAGTACATGTAATTATTTGTCTAATATATTCAATGAAATGATTGTGGTAGAGATATCCAATAAAAGTTACCCCCCAAAAAAATCGAAAGAAATTTTAAAATAATGAAGAATTTAGGATTTCTCAATTTGTATTGCATGAGAAGAACCACTAAAATTGACCATGTCATATGTTGTAAAGATCATTTAAAATTTCACAAAGGTGCCCTTGCATTCATATGAACATTCAAGAAAAAAAAATCTTTTCATATACATACATGAAATCTTAACAATATTAAAAAAAAATTAAAGATGTGCATTTAATTATGGTAAACTGGAACTGTAGAAACCCTAGTTTCCCCTTTTTCTGTTTCCGACTGTCTTTCTGAAGTTTTTCGAGAGTTTTGATGTTTTTGTGATGTTTTTGCAAATTTTGAGTTTTTTGACAATAAATGAAAAGTACGGCTTTTGCAAGAAATTGAAATAAATTCAATAAAAAATGCTAGATCTTCAATAAGCATAGAAAATACAGTGTAGAATGAAGGCGTTGCTTTTATTGATCAACTGGCAACAATACATTAAGATCTGGAAGCATGCATTAAAAAATAACAATATTTTATTGAAGAAAAACCTGGTATTTCTGCCACAGTTGAAGGTACAAAGTTGTACGGCTGCAATAAATAATCCTCTTCTCCTTCTGTCTGATATCTGCAATGACTCCAGCAAGGTTGGCGCCTCCTTTGATGCAAGATAGAAGCAAATAAGAGATGTGTTTCTCTCAAAGGAAGAAACACGTGTTTCTGAGCAGGTACGGCCTGACAGGAAAAGTACGGCCTGTCAGAAACAGCAATTAATGCTGTACGGCTTCCACAAAAATCAATGCTTGTGTCTCTGTAATGGGCGCCCAGGTAAATAGATACTGTCTGAATGCAAAACACTGTAGAAAACTCTGTAAATGATCGATCCTCTGAAGTTCTGTGATTTCCTCTGTATGAGAAAACCTCTGCTGGCAATAGATCAAGTGATATTTCACACTCTCTGAATTGCTTTCCGCTGGAGATGGCTCGTTCCCCAAGGAAGTCGAGTTCAAACCCTAAAGTCTGTGCTCAGATCAATTTGATCAGTTCTCAAAATCCAATAATCACATAATGGCTCAAAACCCAAGGCAAAATCCTCTTAAGGCTGAAAAGTGCGATTTCCTTAAGAATAGGGTTTTGATAAAATATTCACATTTTAATATTTTAATATTTCAATAGTCTGCTGAATATTTTAATATAAATCAAATGTCAAACTGGCCCCCTTTAATGATGGCGCACCCCTCAAGGCAAATCACTTAAGTTATAATTTTAAATTATAACTTTATATTATAATCATTAATTAATTAATATTTAATCAATGTAATTAAATATTAATATTTCTCCCGTTACTTATCTGTTTCCCGTTCCGTCGATGTGACGAACTCTGAAGTGATTGGATGCCACTCTGCTAAAAATAGGGGTCCCTGCCTGCCGGAACTGCTAAAATAGCAATTCAAAAAAGCCTCCGATTGAGCCGAAAGACCACTGATCAATCTCTAAACTGAGCTGAGCCAAGCTCCGAAGTGACCCTCTATCCAAACAATCAGCCTACGAGGGTCGTGTGATAGGCCAATCCTGTCCTTTGAGAGATGTCACTGAGAAGGGGACATGACAGAAACAATTTGTGAAGTCATTTGATAAGGATAGGAAGATCATTTTTAAAATTTTATAGAGGTGCCTTTGCATTCATATGAACTTTCAAAAGAAATTCATAAAAGATCATTCTATAAACATACATCATATCTTAACAATATTAAAATTTGTAAAGATGTGCATTTAGTTGTGATAATTGAACAATCTTTAAGCCTATTTTCAAATTTGTGTGTTGGTATTTAAATTTTACAGTTATGATCTGTAATAAATGTAATTTATGCATTAAATGGTGGGCCTTACATTTTCTTTTTGTCTTTAGTATTTCAATATTTAATTGTTAAGGTCTTCAAAATGGGCAAAAATGGGCATCAATTGCACAAAATTTGAAGGAGATAAAATTGTGTATTTGGATTAAAAAATGTACATTACATCTTTTTTCTATTTAATTTAGAATTATAAGTTTACTTATGTGTATTTTAAATTATTATATATATTTAATTTTAGAAATATTGTATTATATGTTTTGGACAAAAAAGCTTGCAAGATTAAATAAACTCGAGCTATTAATTGCACACTACTTGAAACAATGGAATTGTGTGTATTTGGATTAGAAATTGTACATTACATCTTTCTATTTCATTTAGAGTAAGAAGTAGTACACTTTTGTATATTTTAAATTATCAAGTATATACATAAATACAATCATGCATTATGTGTTTTGGATAAAAGAACTTACACGATTAGATAAAAATCAAACTATTAAATCTAACCTCATATCTAACATGAATCTAACCCCAAATCTGAAATCTTCTTGCTATTTTGACATTTTCAAAATTAATCTACTTTATCATAATTAATTAATTTAAAAATATATTTTTTTAATTTTTTTTAAGGGGTAAACGCTTTTGATTGGAGCTATGAATCAGTGAGGTCACAAATGGGGAACCTAATCCCCAATATAAATTCTCAACAATTACACCCCAATGGGGTTTGAACCTTGATGACAAGAATAACATGACAACTTTACCATCACACCATGTCGCTATTGACAAAATATTATTTAATTAATTTAAATAATAAATCGAAATAAAATTCATTATCCACAAACAATTTATAAAAAACATGATGAACCAAATCAGTTAACAAATCAATTTATAAATCTAATCAAAATAATTAAAGAATTTTATTAAATAAATTAATTAATTTACTAATAATAGTAACCATCTCTTCACATCCACTCCACCTTTAATGGAAGTACTCATGATCCAAAATCAAGTCCTGGTCATTCATCTGTCTCATCGAAAATTAATAAAAATCAAGTCCTGGTCATTCATCTGTCATTCCATCATGTTGTTTTTAAGCAAGTATATGCTATCAAACTAAGCAACAAATATTTTATCATTTAGAGAACACATCCATTTGTCAAAAGGTATTATATTTTAGTTTCAATTCATTATGTTTATGTAATTCATCTTTTGCTGTATTCAGAGTGTCTTTAATTCAATTTGCGGCTTATATTTTGTTAATTGAAATCTTTGTTTGAATTATGTTGCTTACAATGGCACCTCGATTATATGATATCGTAGAATCAAGAGACGCTAATATTTTGTTAATTCAAATCTTTGTTTGAATTATGTGCTTACAATGGCACCTAGATTATATGATATCGTAGAATCAATTTATAAGAGAATGAGAATGAGAAAAACTTCCTCATGGAGAAACACGTTCATGGCTGCAAGTTTCTCCCCATTGGTGATGAACTTCACACAAATACAGGCAGAATCCCTAAGTACGAATAGAACTACATTTTGGGCATTGCTTTGAAGCGGTGAAGATACAGCAAAAGAAAATTCTCCTCCCTATTCGACAATGGCAAGCCCTAAGCCCTTGTGTATGTGTCTTCTTGAAGATGTAATGCTATATAATCATGTATTAATTAACTATGTATTCACAGCTTCCAAATTCTGCTTAGTGCATAGGTTTTTGGATGGCAAGGATCTAAGGTAGGATCTTGAAATCCCCATATACTCTGATTTGGAGGCAAATATCTAATCCCGACAATGTTACATAACAACCTCATGTTCATACAATCTTGCACCCTCTGTTATAAAATATTTGTTTGTAAAATTGTTGTAAAGAGGTAAGCACCCTCGTGTGCATAGGATTTTCAAGGAGACTCTTTGCTTCTGTACTCAAGCAATTGAAATTACATTGTACATCAGGACTACTGCTGTGCCAAAGTGAATTTTACAAGATGCCCAATGTGCCAATCTCTTTTTGCCATCTTTCAATGGAAAAATTAATAGAGGCCATTGTCTTAGTTGTACCAAGTTATGTACAAACCTACCGGCATAAGAGGAAGAATCGTGGATACTCGTAGAGATTTGCTAAGGCCATATGACAGGACTCAAATCGCCAGTCTTTTGTCAAGTTGTGATCTGATGGGGACATCAGCACATGATCCTTTTAAGAGCAATATGTAATTTTCGTTATCATTTGAAATTCGATATGCTGTCAAAAGTCAATCATGCCTCACTACCAAAACAGCACACCAGAGAGGCACTTTAGGGTTCACATTCCTATGTATGGTGAAAATAGTGAACATGATAATGGTGAAAAAATATATATAAATTCCACAGACGAGATAAAAATCTTTGGTGAAAGATGAACACAACAAAATTGTTTGCAAAAACATATCACATGCATACCAAACAGTGCAACATACCAATGAAAAACAGAAATATACACAAAAACATGTCAAATGCATATCATTCAGTGAAACATAAAATGACAAATAGAAATATGTACAACACAAATTGTTAAAAATAAATAAACGATCATTTCATAGATAAGAGACTAATTACAAAAGAGGAACTCCAAAAACATTGGAATGTAACAGCATTCCAACTGCTGTTAATAGTAGTCACAAACAGTTGAAATGATCATGCTTGAAATGCTACCAAACATTATGTTCATGTTGGTATGGAAAGTAGAGATCTCTCTAAATTATACAAGCAGTTGCAGAAAATAGTAAATACACTTAAAAGTAATCCCCACTTTTGCCAGAGTTTCTTCCGAGATAACTTCGCTTCTCGCAAATATTTTCTTTCATTCTGAGGTGGCATTCATGTTGCCCATTACCTTAAACTTGCCATGATCCTACTTCTTTTTTGGACATTTTAAGCTTCTTTAACAGATCAGAATAACTTGTGAGGTCATAATGAAAGTGAACTCAAAAAACACAAATTGCACAAAACAAGGAACGTGCCTATTATGAACCATACAACATGAGGAAAGGCATCCAGAATTAAAATGAAATTTGTCAAATAATCAAACATGAAATGAAATCTGTCTACAGCAACAAACCAATAGTAAAAGTTGAATTGCAACCAAAGTAATGGTCAAAATAACTATAAATAAAGATTGCTTTCTACTTTTTTAACAGATCAGACCTATTTCAACTAATTGATATGATTTGTATTTAACAGAAGGGTCCACACAAAACAAGGAGCGTGCTTATTATGAACTGTACAACAATAGGAAAGACGTTTAGAACTAAAAAAATTTTTGTAAAATGATCAAACATGAATTGAAGTCTGTCTACAACAACAAACCAATGGTAAAAAGTTAACTTGGGATTAAAAAAATGGTCATAATAATTATAAATAAAGATTGCTTTCTACTTTTTTGCCTCTACACCGGACTAGTTACAATACTGTTCAGCCTGCTCTGTTCACACTTTTGCACGCTTGCACATAGCCTCTGCCAGGTGATTCAATGAAAATAGATGACAAAATATTCACTTGTATAAATAGAAATGTGGGGCAAAATATCCACTTGCCCATTTAGAATAAATTTCGAGTGTAGATCATAAGACACTCTGCAACTTTCGCTGTAATAACAATGCCAAAATACTGCCTAGCTTGATCCTTCTCCTATATTCCTCTCATCTTCACAGAAATGCATTCTGCCCATGCCCAGGTTAAGCTTCTCATCAATTGGAAGTTCAATAACAATTGTCTCTGTTCTAGTCAGAAATAAGATACAGTGCAGTAAAATTGCAAATGAGTGATGGAAATATCATTAACAAAGGAAATCAAGTTAAAATAAGACTAAATAGGAAGTATTACCTTTCTGCATCAACTAATGCAAAATCGATATCATACCAACATACCCACCTACCACATGGAATTAAACTTGATTAGCAACAACCTCCAAGAATGAAAATAATTTTTTTTATCAATTATACTGATGTATTTCAACTTCAAAACCAACCAATTCAATTTACTATGGATAAACAGATTACTTAAAAGTAAAAGCATCTTGTCTATATTGAAGTAACCAACCAATCTGAACGTTCATTAAAAAAAAACTTCTAAGTTGCCTATTTTGACTTTTTTGGAGCAAAATTGTCAAAGCAAGTTGCTTTGCACTTTTTATCCTTTTCAATTGTTGCAATATAAAAAAAATCTAGTTACGCTGAAGGGTGTTCCTATATGAGCTTTAGAAGCTCATTTTCTCCTTCAAGGGTTCAGATGGAGGGAGACGGCATGGTTGACATGAGGTCAATTGGTAGGCCATTACATGATCCAAACACGAGTGAAACAAAACCTCTAAATCTGGATGATAATTAGGCTCCATTACCAGTAGGCTCATGTTATGTTTGCAATAGGGAGAGAAGGAGAGATAGAGAGTGTGAGATATATGGATAGAAAGAGGGTGAGATAGAGGGGGGAAAAGAGAGAGGGGTAAGGAGATAGAGATGGAGAGGAAGATAGAGTTGGAGATGGGAGATGAAGAAGGAGAAGGATAGAGATATGGAGAGAGAGAGAGAAGAGATAAATATATAGAAAGAGGGAGAGATAGAAAGATAAAGATAGAGACAAGAAGTGATATATAGAGAGAGGTAGAGAGAGGGACAGATATAAGGGTAGAGAGATGGAGGAATAATGAAAAGATAGAGAGGGAGAGATAGAGATGAAGAGATAGAAAGATATAGAGAAAGAGGGAGATGGAGAGATAGATTGAAATATAGATGGTGAGATAGAGTGATAGAGAGATGGAGATATAATGAGATATAGAGAGAGGGGGAGAGGGAGAGAGAGGAGAGAGAAATAGAAAGACATACAAATAGAGAGTAGTAGAGATCGATAATTGGAGATGGAGAAAGAGCGGGGGGGATAGAGATATATGAAAAGAGATAGGGAGAGCGGTAGAGATAGAGACGTGCTCTAACACAACTAAGGAAAAGGGGGCTTACTTCAATTAGCAATATAATTGGGTATGTAAAGGAGTTTAAGCTCTTTGATTCAACACTGCTTAAGAAAATTTGGAATGCCTAACAATTGGTGATAGAATGCCTTCACTGGAATCATGAAAGGAGACACAATGCAAAAGTTTCAGCTCTGAGGCCTATTTAGAGTTAACATTTCTCATGCGAACAGCTTGGCCTGTTTCCTTGTTATGCTAAAATGCGATTGGCATGCAAGTTTTTTTGGTTTCCTATTGTAAGGATCTTCCAAATAGGAATTATAAAATTTGCTCACATTGAGAACTAAATAATGCTAAAAAATTAACTAAATATCTTATTGAAAACGTTATCTAGGAGTTGCATAGATTATACCTAAAAAGCTGCCTTTTCTAACTTTAGTTTGAATGTTCAAGGCCTTGATAGAAAGACAGGAAGTTGAGATAGAGAGGGTTTTTTTATTATTATGACAGAAAAGATATTTGATAAAGGAAGAATTTTTTTTATCAAACCTCTGTTCTGGTACCAGCCTATTGAGCGGTCACTATCTCCTCCCACCCAACCTGGGAGAGGGCAAGCAGAGCACTTGACCACACTACCACCTATTGATTGGCCACCCGTTGATTGGTACTGGGTTGGGAGGGAACCCCCATTAAAGAGAGGGGGGCTCGAATGCTATGGCTGAGCAAAGTGCTCCCTTCCCTTCCCTCTGCATTGGCGAGTAGAGTGCCATAATCCCATTCATCGTTTTGTATATACATAGGCCAAAGCCTATAGCATTGGCCTGACACCTCTAGCATAAATGCAAGGAGAGTATTGGAAATTCATGACCTAGACAAAAGAAGGCAAAAGACATGTCAAACATTTTGGAAGTCAAATTTAAATCTTCTGTGCGATTACTACTTCACCAGGGTCTGGAGATCAAATGACATTTCAGAAGAGTGTGAATCTGATTCTTCACATGTATTTGGAAGAGAAAAATGAGTATCAATCGTAGTTTTTGGTAATGTCCATCCATAAAGACCTTTTGATTCTTGTTACAAAAATTTAATTACTTATCCACCAATCCTCTACCTTGGTGATGCCCACATTTGGATGATCAGAGACATGCAAAGGTTTCTGGCATGTGGTACAGTTGTCTACTACTAATTTCATCTGTTAAACACGATGCAATACAACTCTTGAAGAAGATAATTTCCCTCTAAACTTAATAGCATTAATAACTTTAACAGGGATCTGGCTATGCATGTAAAGCCTGGATTTATGTTTACCAAATGATTTGACTCTATCGTTTGGGCAAAACTTAGATGTTAGTCTTTCTATCTTTAGAAATACCTAAATTGTTACCTAAACCTTGGAAGCAAGCTTCAACCCAGAATTAAATGGGGATATGGTAGAATTACCCATACCGGCAATGATTCAAATGGCTCAATAATTGGGTTGAACCTGGAAATCAAGTTTTAACCAGCAAAACATTTTTGTCATAGTACCAAGGGCTATGTTCTAGAATATACAATCTATCTTCTGCATGAAAAACTCTTAGCACTAGGGTAAATTTCAATCGTATCTTTGATTTTAGAACACCAGGATGTGGTTATCCATGCATGTAAATCAACAAGACTGCGACATACATTACTAAACTTACATATTAATCCATTTTTGGAAAATTTCTCCTCCTCATATGACACCTATTATGCAAGGAACAATGTGTGTTCGCTGCGTATGGAGACCCAAATGCTCCTTTACTGCCTTCACTGAAGCTTTAGGGATAGCCTCGTCTTCAACAGATGTTTGCCCTTTACTGGCTGCTGCCTACTCAACTTCAAAATACTTGACAATTTGTAGATGAATCAAGCACCGCCTGATTACTAGGTGTCATTGCGGCCACATAAACTTTGAAATCAGCCACAGAAGGATCCGTTTCTAGTGTATTTTAGATGCAAGGCAGATGCAATCTAAACCCAAGATTCTTCTTGTCGAAGATAGTAGGGTTAATGTAATGGTTACAGAGTCCATAATGAAGTGGCTAGGTCATAGCTTTGATGTTGTTTCAAATGGAGCAGAAGCAGTACAAGCAGTGCAAACAAATAATTATGATCTTGTTAGTATGGGTTACGACTGATATGTACCATCTCAACCCACAGAGATCACAACGCGTTGAATACCTTCTGCTAAACGTTCCTCCTGCAAAGCAGGTTCAGTTTTCGTTGGGGTCAAATTTACAGCTTCTAACAAAATGTTTCTCTTTCTTTCGTCGGATTTTGATAAGCTTTTTGATCTTGGAATGTGCTCTACTGGGCTTGTTGGAGAAGAATCATGTCAAAAGAACTCAAGTATTCTCGAACATGTGCACCTGTGTGTGTTTCGAAGATTTCTACACAGATCTCTTGAAGCTTGAGCAAGTAGACATCCAACTGGGTGCAATAAAATTTTGCAAATACAAGCATGCATTGAACTCTCTCTCTTTTCAGTTGCTACCTATTCTTTTTTGGTGCATTCCAGATTTGAAATCTCAGAAAGTGAAGTGCAGAAATTGTCATGTCATACAGCAGACGACATTCTGTCAATGATAGGACCTGGTGCAACTGATCATCTACTGCGATGTTTGTCTTACACGACAAGACTATAATAAAGTTTTCCGTGTGTACATGGAAAACGAAAAAAAGTAATGACGAAAAATGGACGGACAAGATTTGTTTTATGGTCATCCATCCTTTCTAAAATAAGCTGAACCGTTGATCACGAGATTTACCTGAAGAAACTTCATAGAGGAAATGACAAAAGCCAATCACAGTCCAACGAAAACTGACATCATGAATTAGAGTTTTGTAACAGGGCATAATTTTCAGATTAGAAAATGCTCTAAAAACAATGAATATGGAGATGAACTGGTAACATACTTGAATTAGTGTGGTTAATGTTAACGTTGGGAAGTTTGGCATTTGACCTCAGAAGCTCCACAATACTTGCTAAAGAAGAAGCTCCTGAAGCCACTTCAACCATACTTTTAACTGTCTCTTCTGCTGACTTGATCTCATCGTGAAATTCATTGCCCAGCAACAGAGTCGAGAAGCTCTCATCCAAAATAAGACTAACCCACTGCATCACTGAAACCAAGGAAGGCACCCACCTGGAAACATTAGCTAACGGAAAATCCAAAGGTCCTGTCACGTGGCAAGACGAGTACACTGCCAACCATTTTGATAGGTATTTGACTAGCTTTAAAATCTCCCTGCTGTCAAGCCGCCCAATAACCCATCCCAATACATTCTCGTCAATTGATGCTGATACCACAGAATGGAAACAGAAATCAGTGGTTGAAAACCTGTCAAAAGCAGTGGCTACTAGCAGAGCAGTCTGCTGAAAGGAAAAATCGTGTTTTTTGTGTTCCTCGATCTCCATTGCCTTCAAAGCTTGCTGCTTTCGTTCCCTTCGGAAGGGGGCTATGGTGTTATCATCTTTTGAAGGACAAAGAAAATAGGTTAGAATGAGGAGCAAATCAGGTGGTCGAATATCAGTCATGCTTTCCAGCATGAGACATAGTATGTCACTCCGTTTTGCTTCCTTCAGTTTCTCAACCAGGTGGATGTGTAGACACAAGCTGGTGGGTAAGGAAAGCCAGAGGAGGAGCTTCAAGGGCCTCCACAACCTCAGCTCGACACAAAATCTAACCATTTCCTTAACAAATTCCCGCCCCAGATAAGGCCCCACCTTCTCCAGCAAATTCAGGGTGTTCTCTGACTTATTACTTTTCCCTTCAACCTGCTCCTGCACCATATTAAGAAAGGGGTTTATGAGATCAAAGAAAGTTTTTGGGGTTAAATTAGCAGGGATGATAGATTGAAGATTCCTCAACATCTCTGATTCTGCAAAAATTAACTGTTCATCTTTATCATGGATTTTCCACATAGAAAGTCTCCTCAAAGGTTTATCTGTATCTGTATCTGTGACTGTGGCTGTGGCTTTTTCTTCGAAGAGACTATGGAGGATGGCATTGCCATTGAGAGTGATAGAACATTTTGAGGTACCCTCTACCTCTTCTACAGCTGCCCTTCTTACAACATCTAGCAAAGTAACCATCATTCAACTGTTAATGGAGATACTATGCAGTCCTGGTTACAAACCCTCTGGAGCTGTTCTCACCCCTAAACAGCTTGATTGTAACGATTTTCAATTTAAACCACAAATTGCTGTTTATGGCACTATTCAATTAGAGATCCTCAGGACCTATTTTTTGCCCAATCTCATCAACAGTGCTGCTGAAAAAACAAGTTTCAGTTTCAGTTTCAGTTTCAGTTAGAAATACATTTTTATATTATTGTACATAAAATGCCTATACTCACAGCCACCATGCTGTAAGGATGCAGCTCTTACCGTAAATGTATATCTCCTTTATGAATGCTAATTCCTCAATTTCAGGGACCTTTGCTACACCACAGGTGACTGCCTTCTCCCCGGCCTAGCAAAACAATGTAAAAGAGTCAGTAAGCATTTATAAAAGTTAGCATAGATTTAGAACTTGAATCATAATCTACTGGAATGGGCCAAAGGTATCGCACATAAAAACTAAGAAAACATCTCAAATATCACAAATGTGGAGAAGAAAAAAAATAAAAGCAACTCCTTAGATGCTATAGCAGGTGCGCAAAAATTATTATATACTTTTTTCTGAAATATACCCATCTTTCTGTGTTTCCCAATTATTAAGTGTAGAAAGAAAGCTTTTAATATTGTTGTACTAGTGAATCCCACACTAGTTTTAAGTGTAGAAAGAAAGCTTTAAATATTGTTGTACTGTTGATTGATGACATGACAACAGCTTAGACAGAAGATGATAAACATGCAATGAAAACCCAACTTCTGATGAGTTCTTCTCACCCTGATCAAACCAATGCCTTCCCATTATGTCAGCACTGATACAGAAAATATGCAAGAATAGATCAGACGATATGGTGTACTGGACAAGAGAATGACTTGTGCAAACCAAGATCGAATGGCTATCCAACTTACAAAGGGACCTTTTGGATGTAGCCAACTTTTAGGAAGTTCCTCAAATCAGAAATTCATGCATCCATGCATGAATGCATTTATGAATAAGTGTTGAATACTGACATTATGAAAGCCTGGAACGAAGATGATACAATTTATGCAATGAAAACTAAACTTCTAAAGTTTTTCTTGCCCTGATCAAGCTATGGGCCTCCCTGATTTGTCAGAATTTGTTGGTAAACATCTGGAGAATAGATCTCATCAATAATGGTATATTAGGCAAAAGAATGAATTGTGCAAATAAAGCTAGATAGACTACCCAACTTGCTAAGAGACCTTCTGGCTCTAATCAAGCTAGGAGTTTTCCCATCCTTTCAGCGTTGAATAAGTTTGTTAGTGAAGCTGTATGAGAACAGAGTAGTGATTTGATGAAGCAGTAGACCCATTTCAGTATGCTATTCACAGTATTTCTTTCAATAAGTTTTCAGCACTGCATGCATTAAGAGTGTCAAGATTTACTAAAATAGAACAGTGATTTTACATGAGTAGACTTATTTCAGTATGTTTAGCCATTGTGCAATACAATGTAATCAGGTATGAACATAAATGACAAAATTCTATATTCCACAATTCATGGCTAAACTCTCAATTTTATTTGGGCTCTATATCTCTATACTATTGAAAGGCCTTTAAGTTCACACAAAGGCAGGTTTCTCTTCTTTTTTATTTTGCATTTTTTAATTCCAATTTTTTCCCAATTAAATCTCAATTTTTTTTTAAATCCTATATTTTTGGTTTGCTGATTTTTTCCCCAAAAGATTTTTGCTGCTATCGTACAAATCTTTGGAATCTACAAAAACCCTATGCTATCCAATTCTCCAAAACCCCAACTGTCAAAACAGAGGTATGACAGGCCCAATACATTTCACTAGAAGGATTTTTGAAATAAGAGAATGTGGAAAGTGAACAAAGAAAAAGTTTTTTCCAGGAAGAGTAACAGAAAAGCATATGTCAGTTCCAGGAAAATCGGATGAGAATAAAGCATTCAAAAGACAAAGATTGTTTTACAAGAATAAAGAAAATAATACCATGCAAAGCTAAAGATTGTTTTAGAATGTTAATAAAACAAAAAATATAGTAAAGGCTCTTTGTAGAGGAAGACTAAACATAGGAGGGGTAAATGAGAAACAGTTGGCTCATAAGAATTTGGTATGGTTGAAACTTGAAACCTCCAATGCCTTTTTTGAATTTTTCTCAAACTTAACTTTGATGGAACTTCTCAGGGAAACCTAGGTTTGGCTGGGACTCGATTGGTTATCTGGAACTTCAAGGGTCACTTTGATAGTGGCGGTTCCTTGTTTTTGGGCTTGTACTGACAATGAAGCTAAGTGGGAAGTTGTGGCAGTCATTGTGCTCACTTCTTCTCTTGGGTGCAGAAGGTTAATGGTGGAACTTGACGATTTGAATGTAATTCAAGGTTTGAGCTCAAGTCATTGTCCTAATTGGAAGAACTAACTTTTTTTTTTAGTAAGCCTATCGAGAAAATCCTTTGATGAATTAAGCTATAATCATTGTTCAAGAGAAATTACTATGGCAGTAGATCTTCTTTCTAATGTGGGAATAAAGCAAGAGCCTTTTTTGACATTGTATAGTGATCAAGTGGGAGCTTGAAAAGAGCTTGAAAAAAAATTAAGTTTTAAACCTCCTTAAGAGCCTCTAGTGGAGCCTTTTGTGTTTGACCATATGTTGAAGGGTGCAATCTTACACACTCCTCCCTGGCTTTACAAATTTGCATTCCGTAAAAATGGTTGGTGATGTAAGGAGGCAGCTTGCCTTTATGGCAAGACGGGTTTTATTATTGCCCATACTATGAGTTTTGCTCAGGAAGTATGTGCTGGTGTGTAGGCACATTATATGGTGTGGTGGGCTGGCATGATGCTGCCCAGCTTTGGCTTTCTTCTCATCATTTGGCTTTTGTGGGTGTTAGTGACAAGCTTTTTGACAGGGTTTGTTTTGTTGTTGGCATCAGCTTAAAGCATATATCTTTGGACTGGCATGTAGGTGCAAGTCTCAAAAACCCATAGACCCCTTTTTGAGGAATGGGGTTTTTGATAAACGACTTTGTTCAATATTCAATTGTCAAAATCCAGGGGCCCTTGGTTTCATAAAGGATATTTTGGTTCAGACACAAATGACTTTGGTTCACCCTACTCTATAACGGTATAACCTCTACCAAAGAGAGGATTTTGTTTTGAAACTCTCAAAGGTGGTTCTTGCCGTTGAGCTTTGGTAGTGTCGTCTATACCTTTTTCTTCTCTATCAATTATTTGATATGATGATCTTTGTAGATGATCCTGGTGAGGCGGCTGCAATGGATGAAGGGTTGAAATTTCAAGGTTTAATGAAGTATGTGGTTCTAGTGTGCAAAGAAGTTTTGAAAATGTATAGGGAGTTACAAGTGGTTAAGAATTTCTATCTGAATTTATGTGAAGTTGTGTACAACTTGAAGGTAACCTACTCTAAGGAACGCTTGCAAGTATCTAGGGCTTTCCCTCATCCTCTTAGATGGAAGGCAGGTTGCAGCAAAGTGAGATAAGACTAGAAGTGTTTCAAGGTGTAAAGTTTCCTACTCCTAACGTAGCTTGCTTGGGCTTAGCTTCAAAGGTGGGTCAAGGTAAAATTAAAAAGGTGGCGGTAGCGGACCTTGAATGAAGGTTGGTTTTTTAAAGATTCAATAGAGTTTGTAGCAAGCTCATCTTGAAATCGAAAATTTCCAAAAAGACCCTCAGCATTTCTAATACATTACCAAAAACTTAGTAATTCTAAGGAACTCAATACATTTCCAAAGGAATAGGACCTAGGATTGTAACCAAAACTAAATTAGTTTGGGTATGGGGAAGGTTTCCAAAGGGTTTGGTCATGCAGGTAATGAGCAATTTTTCCTTAGTCATCATTTTGGATTCCGGTCCAGGCATAGGAATTCAGGCACACCTATATGACAAAAAAAAAAATTCAAGGTTGGGTTTGTTTTGGATATGTGCATACAGAAAGAATTTATGATACCAAATTCTTCCAAAATAGTCATTGTCCCCATACCAAACAAGCACAGGTCCGCATACAAGCACAAGTCTAGCCTAGGTACACCCAAGGCACATCCATACTACCCTATTGTGTATATTGGGCAAAAATTTAGAAAGGTTTTAAAGATTAGGGGTTTAGAGGTGGATGGTTAGGCTAGAAGAAGGTTAGAAATAAGTTGGGTCAGTTTAGGTTTAATTGGTTCTCTCTTTTTATTATCATACAATAGAGTTTGTTGCATGTTCATCCCAAAATCAAAAATTTCTAGAAAGACCCTCAACATCACTAATACCTTATTGAGGACTCAATGATTATGAAGAACTCGACACATTTCCAAAGGAAATCAAACCCAAGATGAGAACCAGAACTTAAATGGTTTGGATATAAGTAGGGCTTCTAAAGAAACTATTTATGTACATAATGAGCAATTGTTCCTAAGTTATCATTTCGATTTCAAGCTATGTTCCAAATCAGAGGTACAAGGGTTAAGGTATGGTAGTATGGCAAAAACAAATGGGGTTGAGATTCATTTTGAATAAGTACATAGAAAAAAAACTATGATAATGAGTTCTAAACCAATCATCATCCCCATACTGAATAAGAACAGGTCCAAGTAAAAGCACAACCCTGCTATCCTAAGTAATCTATCACCAACATACCCACAATCTGTTCAAAATGGCAGGGCCTTATCCTAGGCAAACCTGATCAAACCCACACCCATAAACCAACCAATTTTTTTAAATGATTTTTAAAAGAAAATTACAATTGTATGTAAATGTATACATGCACTCCAAGCTCACTACAATGAATCTACATCTTACATAATTTAGTTATTTGAGCCCACTTAGTGAATGCCTTTGCCTTTGCCTGCCATTATGCAACTCTTACAAGGTCATTGCAAAATACAAAACAGTCATAATTCTTACCATCACCCCAATAAATAGTTTGAACTCCTCATCATTATTTATAGATTGTATATTATATATTATATTTCATTTAACATAAGTATTAATATTAATTTTGATACATATAAATACAAATATAATATATTTATATAAATATTACTATATATTACTATAATATTATACTTATAGATAAGGATGTTGCTACCGCATTCTTTTCAACTTGTTATGGAGATAGCCATTGTAACACAAAGATCTCTATAGATGGCATGAACACAACCTTCGACTTCAGGGCTTCTATTTCTCCTAGTTGCGACTGCCATAAATCCTCCTTAAATCTTCAGGGAGCTCTCTTTCTACAAAAAACAAGAAACAAACCTTAAAGAAAAAATATAAGGGTAACCAAAGGAAAGGGATAGATGAAGATAAAAAGCCATGCAAAGAAGAGAAGATTGAAGAAGGGAGAAAGGGACTTGGGAGCCAAAAATTAGGGAACAAAGGACAAG
Organism: Sequoia sempervirens; assembly: GCA_007258455.2. Classification (NCBI taxonomy): domain Eukaryota; kingdom Viridiplantae; phylum Streptophyta; class Pinopsida; order Cupressales; family Cupressaceae; genus Sequoia; species Sequoia sempervirens. Next base: position 22,052 of record VDFB02199068.1, on the reverse strand, counting down.
TGAAGGGGGAAAGAACAAAAGAAAGAGGCTCAGCTGATGAGCTAGGGTAGGGATAGCACACAAGAAGGTAAAGAGGAGACAAAAGAGATGGAGAAAGACGAGGTGTTATTGATGGATGAGGTGGGGTTTAGGGGAAGAAGAGGGGGTAAGATAGAAGAAAAATAGGTGGGGGAGGAGAGGAGCAGAAGGAGCTAAAGAGGTGATAGGAAGAGAGAAGAGAGGGGAAGGAAGGGAGGAGAGAGGTGGGAAGAGAAGGGTTAGGAGAAAGAGAAAAGAAACCAAGTGGGAGGAAGACTTGAATTTTACCTTAATATTCCTTATATTCTCCATTCTTCATTTATCCTCTCACTTTTGTCATTAGCTTTCTTTCTTCTTTTTCTAATCTTTATTAATACTTTTCTTTATTTTTACTCCTTAATCTTTTTCTCCCCTCCTTTCCAACAAACTTTTATCCACTTCTAGTAGATCTAATTCCTTTTGATCTTTTTAATCTTTTTTATGATAGTATAAAAATTTCTGATATCCTTATTATGTAGTATAAAAGTTTCTGATAAACATCAACAAAATAGCCAGAGCTAATTTTGAAAAGTCAATAAGGTTAAACCAACATAACCAAATGTTGTGAACATCCGAAGTGAGTGAAACACATAAAAGCTAACTTCATAGAAAGATGAGATATGTGAACTGTGAAATAATCCTCTACTATTAATCACACATGAAGAAATCACACATGAAGAAGCTTTGGAAGATTGCATCCCATGGACTACAACATCATTGAGACCTCCTCGATGCCAAATACAATCATAACAAATGTTTTTCTACAACACTGATTCAATTGATAGGCAAAGATAGGGTTGATTCATATTACATGACCAAAAGACAACACAAAATTAACAAATCTTCAAAATACTATAGATTGCCAAATCTTTTTTTTATTATTGGTTTATGAACTTATGTGTTGCAGGGCAAGGGGAAATTGGATCCCAAGCAAAAGAGCCTCTCCAACATTATTCGCCAAATTACGTGGGGCAACACCGAGGGGTATGATTTCCTGAATAAACATTTTGACCCCTCGCTAGATTGGCTGTAACAGGATTTAGGGCAGGCATTAGCTCTGTGGGTAATTGAAATGTGGTCATTGCAGGAAACTCAAGTCCATCATTCATTCCGAAGGGTACAAGCTCACACCAAGAAAAAACCAAATCATAGAATTTCAAACCACAAAATTTCAAACCATAGGATTTCAAACCCTAAAAAACAGGGGATAGTACATGTCGATGTGCCCAAGTTTTGTACACATACTTAATTAAACATCTGAAAATATCGGGGTTTTAGCACTACTCGATTCTTGAGTTCAAGGCAAAAAGATTGCAGGGTTTTAAACTAAAATATTAGTTGTGAGTTAAAGTTTATTTTTAGGCATGGGGCGAGGAATGTTTCAACTGCCTGAAAGTTGTTTTTCCCAGCATGAGACCTTTCCAGAGAACCAATCCCTTCATTTAACAGATAGCAACGTAATTGTGTTCAAATGAAATAAAACACAACAAAATGATCCGGCGACGTAAAGATTCCAAAAAATAAAATTCACTGAAACCATGGCAAGCAACTTACCTAAAAATTATGCACAAATTGTGTCATGCTGTCTAAAATGCCGTTGATAAAAAACAGGCAGGGCTTGCAGTAAAAGTACCAAACCGTAACACAGCAGAAATTTATTTGAATGACGTGAACCAAAACCGATCTTCCTGCAGCTGTTGCTTCAATCTATTCACAGGAAATGAAATCGAAAATATCGGGGTTTTAGGGTTTAAGGAATGATTTGACGGATCGGAAATTTCTCAGGCGTGAGAACTACTGAATCCCAGTGGGCAGTGCCCACATAGTATATCCTTATAGGCTAATTAAGAACAATATGATAATAAGTGTAATCGAGTATGGGAATTGTCAAATTTTGTTTAGAATGGCGATCTACCTCTAAAATTTTTGCCCCCGCTTTTTTGATTATGTGGTGTTGTTAAAAGAAGATTTTTTGTGTATGTGGTATTACTAGTGCTTGCAGCCGGGGGAGCTGCAAGGAATGCGCCGAGAGTTTAATATAATTTTCTGAGCACTTTTGAGCCTGTGTGTGCTGCTAAATCTAGAAATGTTTTAAGACATGACTCCAATATCAAGAAACTACTTTTAAGGGCAAGGAGGTAACTACTACAAACAAGATTTTGCACCTGTAGAGATGATTATAGCTCCAGTGGGAGTTCTTAGCTTTGTTTCTACCTTGTTTTAGATATGCATGTTCTCACTATAACTTCAATGGAGGCAGGACTTTTTACAGTACATAGTATATTTGTGGGCAATAGTAAACAATGGATTGAATGTTGGGTCTGTGTGATAAATTGTTTCTATGTATAGATGGTCCAGATTGTATCTTATATACATGTAGCAGCTCTCGTAAGCATGTAGTTTGTTGTTGGCTGAAACCTGGAATATGGGTCAACTCCATTAATCTGCAAGAAGATCCGAAACAATATTGAGTGAAGGATAAAAATAAGGATAGCTTGCAGGAAATATATTATTAAGTATATCATACATTCGACGTAAATTAAATTAGACATTATAGTAAATGTAATGTATTATGAGGAGGTTAGAAACATTGTGTTTGCAAATTGGTGCATGTAGAGCCGTTGTCCGGGGAGAGCTTTTTGAATCCCTGCACATCATGGAAAATAGTGATTGTGTTATGTCAGTATTTGTTTTGTTGGGTAAATGATATGAATTTAATAGAGTAGATGGTTGCATTTGCAGTTGTGTGTACCTGTTGTGATTATAATGAGAGAGCTTGTAGCCGAGCTTCCTCTTTCTTCCTGATAATGGTATAAGGGTTATTTTTCATGCGGGAATAGCAGTCGAACGTGAATGGTAGTTCTATTTGAAGATCGTTTATTGATTTGACCCTAGAGATAGCTGTAAAAGTGAGTCCTTGTCTTTCGACTTTTCCAATATCAATTGTTGCCTTTTTTAGCATTAGCCCTTGAGATTTATGTATGGTTATCGCCCATGCCATGGATAGTGGTATTTGCCTACGGTTGCCAATAGATATGGGTGTGATAGGTACACATTTTGGTTCATTTGGGTTCCATGGTGGGCCATTGTACTCATTGAAGCACACAACCACGTATGAAGGTAAATCTGGTGGGTTAGAGCCAATTGGGTAAATAATTTCTTGTAATTCTCCAAGAGATCCCTTGACAAGACCTGTTTGAATCCATAAGTTTGTTGTTAACATGACTCGTTGGCCTCTACATAGGAGGACCTCTTTTGGAAGTTGTTCAGAGTCATTATCAATGTTTGATTTTGTGTGTGTTTGTATTGCAATCCTACAGCCATCATCTTCTTTCCACCATAATGAAAAGATTTTTGGGAACCCATCTGGATGTGCCATTAGTTTGGAAACTGCAATATCATGATTCTTTGTAAAATGAGGTTAGTGGTCACGCCCCCTCTCTATTCTATTCAGTAAAATGACAGCCATGTATCATCCACAGTTACAGATTGCAAAGAGTATCGCGTAAAGAGAGAAGTTCTTCATGAATTAAATGAAAGTGACATGCCCGACAAGAAATGTGGAGCCCATGGTCTTCTTGTAGGCTTTCAGAATACTCCAGATTTTAAGCATAAGAGTGATGACACCCAGGTAGCCGGGCCATATGTGGAGGATGAGGTATCAAAAGAGAATGCCCCCCAAAATATTGTGGATGTATCTCACAAGTTTGAATTCTCGAAGACAAGAAGTATGTTCTAGTAATCCTTGTTTTATTGTCCTGTTTGGTTTATTTTATTCAGATGAAACTCTGGGTGTTAATAATTGTATGCCTGTGTGCACAAATTTTAACCTGAAATCGAACATGGGTTTGTCAAAAGAATCAACGAGTCATGAATTTGTTCAGAACCCAACTTAAGAGTCTTTGTGAAGTCCTGAAAAATGCTTAAATACTTTCTTTTTGCATTTATTTTTTACACTTTCTGCCAGTGGAACTTTTATCACTCTGTTCTTTGAATACTTGAACTCTTAAGATTCTGATTGAGTGTGTTTCAAGATAAATGTAAACAATCTGAAACACATTTTATATTATATTCTAAATAAACAATATCCATCATTGCAAGGGCTATTGCTTAGAAGTTGAAATATTCATCATTTTATCGATTACATGGAGACTTATCACCAACATGTCAGTGTTATTTAGTTAAAATAATGCTTATGATTTACTTGATACGATCACTTCGAGACTGTGCCCGACTGAGTTGGGCGGTACCTTTTGTTTGTTACACAGATTTCAGACTCTTGGGATTTTAGTTTTTACTATTGACAGAGCTGGACTAAGTCCTCTGGTGATTAGATCTAGTCCGGCAGTCACCCGGAATGACCTCTAATGACCTGTGTGTATTTCCTGCTGGGTAATTTCATTACCACTGCTGAGCCTTGAACTCGGGTGTAATAATATTATTCTAGTCGTGGATTAGTGACTGAGAGCTGATCCTCACCAGGTCAAAATCAAAATCAACTGATTGCTTTAATATGTTTGTCTTGAGACCTGATCCTCACCAGGTCAAAATCAAAATCAACTGATTGCATTAATATGTTTGTCTAGGTGTTGATGAGGGGGAGAGGACCTAGTAGTTGAGCATGTTTCAATAATTGTGATAATATTTGTTGATTTGTGTATTCCTTAGACCTGAATTGTGTTGCCAATGTTCAGAAGTTCCTATAAATTGTTTCCTTTTGTTATCATCAATTCTTTAGCAACTATCATTGCTTACCCAAACTAACTTCAACTCTAGAAGTAGTGCTTTCCAAGGCACACGCATGATTGGATGTGAAGAATGCTACCAATTTTTAAGCTCAGTCCTTGTTCTATTATTAGGAAATTCTGATTGTTCCTGCTGGTATGGGTGGAGGAGTGTCATTTTTTTCAAGTCACTCTCAGAAAATAGCAGTGACTTATTCTCATCTCTGATAAGATAAATGGTTTGTGTAGCTCCAAGTTTGAGGCCGTGAGTTTGACATATTTGATATGTATCCATACTGATTATTCATTTGTGTTACATTCCTTAAATTCATGATCTTATCTTCTTGTCATGTCCTCATGGATATTTTTAAAATACATGTGAAACCTCTACATTGAAAGATCCTTATTATACAAAATGTAATATGAATTATTGATGTAACTGTCCATTTTGTGCTGTAGTTCCCACCATTTGTCTGTTCCTCTTTATTTTAGATGTTTTTGATGGCCTGAGAATGGTCCTACCCGTTCTAATGCATCTGGACAAGTGAATCCCATGCGAAACGCTTTTAATGCAATAGTGCCCTACGCTTCTACTTTTGCCATATCAGCTTTCACATTACTAGGCACACACAAATAGGCAATATTACCTCCTATATTGTTTCATCCCTTGCTCACTCCATCAAGTCTCTGTTCAGATTCCTTTCTACTCATACTGCCTCTTGACACCACTTTGCCTCTCACTATTTCTTCTTGTTCAATATCATGTTGAGTGTTACAGAGCATTTGAAAGACGTTTTCTTCTTGTTCAATATCATGTTGAGTGTTACAAAGCATTTGAAAGACAGGTTACAGATCAAATATGGTTCCAACTTCAAAGACATTTCAAGTTTGTTGTTAGTCTGGATAGTTTTAATTGTAGAGTTTTCTCTGTCTTTCTTCCATTACCTGGTTTTCATTTCCACACGTTTGCATAATAGCTTTGCCAGGGATGTATGATTAAAAAATAAATGAAAGGTTCCAATGAAAATCTCTCTATGTATCTTTCCTTTTTCTAAACTTTTAACTCAATACAAGAGGCTAATTGGAAGATTCTGAGTTGATTCAGGAGAAATAGCAAAAATATTTCATAACATTAATTTGCTTCTTGGACTGCTGCTTGTGTTGAAGACTACATATTAACAATCATGAAACTCATACCCATAAACATGAACACAGACTGACTCTTGATACCATAAATTGGAAAAGCGCCATCTAAAATATAAAGAATTAATGAAGCCAGAGTTCTATAAGTTAAGAATACCAAGTGTTAGAAGTTGGATCCCAGAGTCAGATATTAACCTCCCTCCTCTTCATTGTCAGTTCGTAACAGTCAATCACCATGACTAGAGATATTTTCAAATTGTAATCCATAATATATAATATATTTCAAATTGACAGATATCTGTAGTGTAAATTTTCCCTCCAAATATTGGATTAGTTTTCTGTGCTATCCTAGATTCATGCATATGCTTTTCCAAAAACTGGAGGGAAATGAATATTGTTTTTAAATTTCCTACTGGTACCATAACAGAGGGTGGAATGTGTGAAGATTATGATCTTAAAATGAAAAATGTTTTTCATCTGTATTTGACAATAGTCATGAAGTAATTATGGTTCACAATGGATTTCATGTTTTATTGTTTTTTATTGTAATTTTCATTTTCTCTTCCAGAAATATAGACATTTGTTAGGTTTGTTCATTTATTTTTTCAACATACTAAACTTTAGGACATATTTCTAAACATTCCTTATAATTTATAGATTAAAATATGAAACTATATTCAATTCTGTTTTTTGTTTTTTAAGACTACTTGCACTCACCTTTAGTGATGGGAATGTTTTGCTTCATAACCCATGGGTTTGCCATGAATGTTATGCACCTTTATAATTAAGAGTTGTGCAAGTTGCTCCCATTAATTTGCTTCAGCCAATAAGAATACATGGCGAGGATTCACCCTTCTGACGTGACCCCCTCTACCTCACAGAAAGAACAACATTGATTTAGCCAACATAAATGACAGTATCTAAGGCCTAAACAAAGACTTCTCTAGACAACAATTGTAAATTGATGATTAAGTTTGCACCTGACAGATTTGAGGTTCCAATTTCATCCCTAACTTATACTTCATTAAATACCGAGTTAAACAACTTTAGATGGCTCAAGTTATTTCAGGGCAATCTCTTAAATAGAATCTGAAGTTGAATGTGTCAATTATGTTCTATGACTGTATCTCAATTTTTTGTTTAATAAAGAGAAATGTAATGATGGACCTTTATTTATTTCGCTTTGTAGGTCCCATTAGATATTGATTTCAATGACTGCAGGGCAGCTTATATAAACAGAGGTTATATTATTAGTTCCCATTAGATATCATTAGGTCCCATTACATAATTGACACATTAGATATTGATTTCTATCATTGTATCTACTGGTCGACCTTTATATAATATTCTGGAAGTATTGTTGCTGTCTGCTAATGTAAAATTTAAACATGATAGAATTATAAATAGACAAATGTTAGTTGGGTTGGGGCTCACCAAACCAGCATTGAAATTTTTGCTACCAATGTGTTAGCAATTTGCCAGGAGGTGATTCAGCAAGCAAGAGAAACAAGCTTGGATGCATCTGGATGCTAAGTCCATTGTGTTCTTGCTGTTGTGAAATTCAGATAGATAAAATCACCTAATATTTTTCTTTCCAGATGGCAAGCCCCACACCTACAAATGTTCCACCTGAATCTGTTCAAAGGGAAATGCAAAAGTTCCAACTCACTACCAATGCAATCACAATGATCAACAATGTCAATTGTAAGTTACAACCACACCTCCAAGTAATAGATATAGCTAGTTTTGGTCATGGCCTTGCATCAACAACCTGGTACAAAATAAATCTATCTGATGGAGTTCATAAGCAAAAGGCTACTCTTCCAAAGAAATACAATACAGAGGATTGAAAAACTATGTTTTATATTTGTAATTTGTTTCATCAAAAAATCATTCTGTAGAGGCATTGACTTGTGGATGATGGAAATCTTTTTAAGTGGAATGTAGCAATAATTGGTCCCCCAGATACGTTGTAGTGAGTTCTGAATAATCATCTAGGTCTTTGGTTTTTTGAAATAACAATCTCCTTTTGCAACACTAATTATCCTGTGTTTGGCAATTTTTTGTTTTTAATGAGACCTCTAGAATCTGTAGACGCATTGACTTGTAGATGAAATAACAATGATAACTTTTCTTGTTCTATCATACAGTAATAAACAGAATATAAACAATCTTATTTATTGTTGAATGTTCCTATTTGCATTAAAGCTGTCAACAATTCCCAGGTAATTATATAATACTATCGGCGTATTCATTTGTGGAAAATAGGTGCATCGATTGGTTGAAATTTGTGTGCTCATCGCTTGATAGATGTTTGTTTGTGTGAGTCATTAGTAATTTCCAGTCTTCCTCGAGTGGTTCTGCATTACACATATTTTGTAATGTTTAGCGAAAGGCAGTTTGGGTTTGTGAGTCACCTTGTTGGCGAAAGCTTGTTTGCAAAGTAACGACTATGGTGAATTGTTCCCATAGGAGTATAGCAGTGGAGTGGGATGCATAGATTGGTTTGTCCGTAACAGGGGGAGCTGTGCCAAGTCGCCTACAAGGATTATAGATGTACCTCCAAAACACATATGTTAGTTGTGGGGGAAGGCTTCACGCAACCTGCTATCTATTTTCAGTAGTAATTTTGGTCCAATGAAGCTCATTTCATCAACTAACAGGTATTTAATGTGTTTCATCTCTTCTTGAAATAATGTCAGTGATTGCCCTTTTAATGGTTGTATTTCTTTTATTGGAATTTTTAGGGTTGAATGTATTGTGGAGGCATTTATATTGAATGAAGCGATCCCTGTTGGAGCAACAACAAGGAGGGGGTTATGATTTCGTGGTGATAAGTTCCACAGTGTGTGTTTTATATAATGAATCAAATATGATTTTCCTGTACCTGCTGTTCCTTGTATTATCATGTGTAATGGTTGGTTCAAGGAAATGTTGTTATAGTGTTGTTTAATAATAGTGAGTGCAATTTCTCGTTTTGGTGATAGTGGGTATTGTGGGTCAGCGAATTGAGATGTGGATTGGCCATTTTGTTGTGACTATTTGTTTGTGTGTATGAAGTGTTCTGCAGCTTTATGTAGATGTGGAGGTATTGCATGTGTATCCCATTTGTTGTTGTTGTCAAAATCACGTTTACCAAGCATTTCTAGGGTGTCTACATTCATGTGGTTAGGAAGACCCATTTGTGAGAGTAATTCCCATTCATGCAGTGGCAATGTTGTTTGTGCATCTGTTGTAGTGTCAATTTCGTCCTCTTCTTCTTGGTTTGTTGCAGTGTTTACAATGCGGTCAATGCGGTCAACATGCCAAACAGAGTATTGGTTGAGATTCATCTCCTTCCAATGTGCAACAATCTCATCTTTATTGAGGCCAATGCCTGTAAGTATGTCACGGAAATGTTTGTATAAAAGTAGGTCACTCCAACAAAATGTCTCAAACTGTTCTGAATCCTTATTTGGAACACTGAAATAGAGGGAAGACGTTTACGATTGCTTTCTAGTTCCTATGTCTCCACTTGCACCCTTTGCGAAAGGATGAAAAAGAGAAAGATTGGGCAGAGTCAATCAGTGTTATTCTTTCCATGTCAAGAGGTCGTTGCATATAGCAATGTAGATAGTGTAATGGTAATGTATCTCCATTGATATTTCTTTTGATTCGATGAAGGACTTTTCGACCAACATTTAATGTGAAAAATGAACAGTTGCAGACAAGTAGAGGCAATTTCTGTAGCATGTGGCAAGTTTCTTGGGCACCTATATCGCGGTCTGCAACAATCTCTGTTATGAATTTTCTGTAGGCTGTTAGAGCATGGTCGGCTGGTGGTTGATGTTTCCCTATTCGTGTTAGCATGTCCATACAACTCTCAGACTTTCTTTCTGCTTTAGCTACATATTTGGCAATGTATTTGAGGACATGCATTTTTTAAATTACAGGTTCGCAATCCATATTAGCTCTCCATATTGAAAGCATGTCTGGATTGTGTATATTTAGTCTGTTGTCATTACGAGCGGGAGTGTATTGTTTTTGGCCTATTTCGTCGCATGATAAGCTAGATGTGGTGCATTCAATCCAGAGAGCTTTGTATCGGCATGCCAGAGTTTGACCCTTTTTACGTAGGCAAGTTGCTTCAGTACATTTAGTGTGTCTTTGGACACGGTTGAGCAAATCTTCATAGTCATTGACTATATCTCTAGAGAAGATGTCTGGTGTACTTAGTAGGCAAGGGTCATCTTGTGTAGATCAATGTCGTGTGTTGTTTCTTTCAGATGGTGTGCGTGGGTTCCATGCAGTAACATATTTGTCGAAGAATGCTTTCACTTGTTGAACTTGTATATTGTTGTGCCAGTCAAGCTTGTCCATGTCTAGTGCATTTGTAAGCCAAAGAAAGCCATGTATGTGTGTCAAACCTCGATGTTGCCATTCATATCTATACCAATAATCTGTTGCATTTAAGAGCTTTTGTAGTACTTCTTCACGGAAGATGGTGAACCTTTGGTGCAAGTATAAGGATGTCGTGTGCAAGTTATTCACTATGTTTTCCACTCGAGTTTTGTTTGTTTGTGGTATGCCTAAATTGCCATTTGGGAAAAGACTCTGTAAATCTGGCCATTTAGTATCTACTACGCTCAATGTGAAAAATAGAGTGGGTGAGCCAATTTGGTTGATCATGTTTGATAGCTCGCCCCGACACTTATTCTAGTATGAGCGTGTTCCTCTTAAAGAAGAACCAAAGTGCATCAGTTGTTCAGCTAATTGATTGACTGTCAGGCAATTGTTGCAATTGTTGCATATGGATACGAAGGCTTTCAATGGTTGTTGGTATACAATCCTCTGCATTTTTTTTAACAAAGACTGATGCAAGTCCTTGGCTACGATGGCGCATAATGAGGTTCAAAACAAAATACCGAAATCTTGGGTGGCTACCAAATCTAGAGTCATGAAATCACATTAAGTGTAATATGTATTCAAGTAGTTCGACTTGTTTGTAGCGAGGTTGCATCTGCAGTGCAATGCCAATTGGGAAGAGTGTGGGAAAAGGGAAGAGTGTGGGAAAAGCAATATCAAAAAGTCCCTTGGTATTGTATTCGTTGATTGGTGAGGAGTCCAATTGTGGGAATAGTTTGATGTTGTCAGGTGCATCAGTGACTTGCAAGCTTTCTTTAATGATTTGTAGCTCTGGTTGGTGATTTGGAAGTCTAACCATAAAGGATGATGAATTAGTTAGTTCGTTTTCTAGCTGGTCGATATCATGTAAAGGTGGTAGTTCGTTTACTATCTTTGAGCTTCTTCCTTATGTCTGCTCTTATATTATAGTATTAATAGAGTGCAACCATTGAAATCAGGCCTATCAAAAAGTAACACTGCACCTTGTTGTTAATCATGATGAACCAACTGAATATTCTAATAATAGCTGCCGAAAAGTGCAGCAGCAGAATCACATTTTCAATGCTAGCTCGACTGCAAGCTAAGGCATTCCCAACTAGTGAAAGAGAATGTTTGCCTTTCTTTCAAGCTGCTGGATTATGTTAAAAGAAACTCAAATAATCATGGGGATCATGCCTTTGAATTGGCCATGATAGCTGAACGTTTAAAAAGAAAGGTTGATTCTTGGAAGAAAAGTAGAAGAGATTTGGTCTATCTGTCTAATGGGATCTGAAAGAAAGGATTTCTTTTTGTCCAAGGGTGAAACATCCTGTAGTTCATTTTACCCTGATTGATTTTGGTCGACATATTTTATATTTTGTAAACCTTTTGTATTTTGTTTTTTTATCAAAATGACTACTATGTCTTGGATAAATAAAGATTTCTGCTGTATATCCCGTGAGTGACAAAAATATGGTGAGATGTGTGGGATTATAGTCCATTAATGATATCAATAACGAAGCTTAGGCCCAACAAATTGAGTATGTTAACAGTGAATTAATCCTGAATACAGAGTATACAGTCATGGAAGGCATTCCCTTGAGTTACATTCGTTGTGTAAACCAAGAACTTCAAGTGCCTCACATTTAGGATTTCTGATGAAAAATGTGATGAGATGTAACTTTTTTTGCATAAGAGAATTTACATTCAGGGGAGGGAGGAGGTGATCAGTGATTCAATAAATAGAAAGTTTAAATGAAAGGTCCGAAAGGGATCAAGTTGGGCGCCCAAAATGAGATATTTTTATCAAATAATGTGGTTGCAAGTTTCACAAATATTAACAAACAAACAAAGCATAAGGACTATCTGCCACTACAAAAGCACAATGGAATTGGAGCAGGGAAAACACAGCTGTTTTCAGTTAAATACCCTATCTCGAGGGAGTGGTTTGGCTCGCAGGATAAGATTACTCCCGCTTTTGGGAATATGGCAGACTGAATGCAGTGTCATACGGTTTTACCTGCCCTATGTTCCCTCCAAAATACCGTTCAATATTCCTAATGATTTATGGTACATAGTGTTTACTCATGTCACTATCGCCTCTTCCGTCTCCCTGCTCTGCCCTCCAATGTGCATGAAATAACAATAAACTAAACAAAGCCGTGGTGCAAAGTAAAAAAAACGGCAGGGAAGCTTATTCAAGTATAACCCACACGAATCCACAAGCTTGAAAATGTAAATGGAAATTGCAGGGCCTATTATTTTAGAAAGTTCAAAAAAATTCAAATAACCTAAAACCGCATACCTTCTCTGGTGAATGACTCGAGATTCTCCAGAAATTGCCTCCTCCTGTCAACGGTGGTGCAAAGCAGAAATTTTGTCCTGCTGATTACGAAACCCTAAGAAACCATCAACGCCAGAGCCGGGACCTCAATCTATTCGCAGTAAACGGTACGTAAGCTTTAAGGAATTTATAGCAAACATTCACCGTGATGAAGCAGCACCGACGGGGTCGCCAAGCACCTCCGTAGCAGGTCGAGGGAGCATGAGGTGGGCCGGTGAAAACACAGAGACGCGCCACAACAGTAAAACGATGCTTTTACCCCAGGCGGCCACGTTTCCCGGCGTTGAAATGTCCCCGGCAAAGTTTCCCGGCGAAGAAACCCGTCATGAGACAACTTAGCGGGTGGAAGCTGACGCATAATATAGCCTATCGGCTAAATTAAAGAAGAACCTTTTGAGTATGCAGTGATATGATTGAAGTTACATACTCTTGTGTGTCTTAGTCAAACTCTTTTATTGTTTATTTTGCACAATATATTAATATTTGAAGATGCATGATATGTAATATGCTCAATTTAGAATGCATTAGTACTAGAGTAGAATGCTTTGATCTAATGATCTAAATGTTCTTGAGAATCATGCTTCGATGTTTCAAATGTTTCTAAGATGTATTGATTTAGTGTCTTATGACTTGTCTTTAAATATAGCATCCTAGTTTGAATATTTTTGTTTACGAGTTTAGGCAATAGTCAATTTATGAAGTTTGAAAGGAGGGATTTAAATAAAGTGAATGAGATTTCATGTCATTTATGTCTAAAACACAAAATTGTATCTGTGATTTTAACCAAGGTGGGGAAACAAATAAAAAATAAGTTGGGTCTAGACCATAAGAGTTGAATTGACAAAGGATAGAGGGGATAGTTGAGTTATGTTATCTTATGCACTAGAACCCATTCAATTGAGTGCCAACATTACACACTTAATGACAAGGTCAGAGTGAGTACAAAACAAGTGGAGAAAGGTGTGAAGTATGCACTTTTGATCTCTACGTTTTACCCCACTTTGGTGCACATTTGTTTAATATAAATCACGCGTGCTAAATTAAAATAAGTCAATAAGTAACAAGCAATTTCAAAAGAATAAAATTTTGGATCATTTCTCTTTCTTTTTTTGTGATCTTCAAAGGTCATATATCCAAATCAACACATGGGTAGAACATGACCTTGATAACACTTGCACTAAACATGATCATAAAAATTATAAATATTTTTCATTGTACATACTTGGGTTATCTTTCATTTTACTATGAAAAGGTAACGAAAAAAGAGAGTGGAGATAGGATTATGGGAATTTTTCTAATTTGGCCACCATGAAAGCATGTGAAAAGGTTTGAAAAGAAGAAGGCATCAAGTTGTATAGGGTTGTCGTGGAGTTGGAATAAATGCAAACTTGATCTAAGAGAGACAACATATGTGTAGGGTTGTCAAGGAGGTGAAATAGGTGTGACCCCTCCATCTACCCAACAAGAAGTGAAGGAAAATATAAAAATTGAAAGCCCGATGCATAGGGTTGTCTAGGAGTTGGAAATAGTTGCCCCACTCAATCTATGCATGGATGAACAAATGTAGCATAATAAGATGTAGTATGCCCCTAGAAACAAATGCATATATTGTTATGGATACAATTGAGGAGAGGGGAGTGTAAAATGGCTAGATATAGTTGTGAATTCTTAAATATAGAAATAAAACAATAGGAAACAACATAAAAAATGAGAATCATATCCTATACTAGTTGTACCTCAAATTAGAGCTAAAGGAATACAAAATTAATAAAAGCAATATATTCTTCCCAATACAAACCCTTGTTGACCAATGGTGATTGTGATGGTTCAAACATACAACATAACCTTCGCATACAATGTTCTTTCTTCTTCAAAATGGCTAAGGGATGATTTATAAATTTTGGCTAAAGTTGTATTAATGAATAGGATTAGATCTCGGGAGATGAAGGGTTAGGGTTGATTCTCGTGTAGGAGAGAATGAACACTTAACAAGTGTCATCATGTTATTGGTGCACATGATTAGGGCAAGGATGGAGGGTGCAGATTTGACCAAATCTAGATGAAGGGTGGAGATTGAAAAGGCTCTTTTTGGAGCCTTGTGCACTTGGAAGCATTTGCCAAATTTGGAGTCTTATGCAAGGTTGACTTTGGAGGAATGTACAAATGATTAATTAGCTAAATGAACTTGATTTATTTATCCAATTAATGATGAGGGGGAATTTAGAGAAATTAAATAAATATTGTGTATTTATCTAATTCATGGGAGAATTTTAGGGAAATGATTAAATTAATTGAATATGTAATTTATTCAAATAAGGTAGAAACTTTAGGGAAAGATATTGAATTGAATAGATAAATGTGATTTAGTCAACTGATGTGGGGATAAGAATTAAATTTCTTAGTTAAATAATCGAAGTATTTAATGAATGTTAGAAGAACGATTGACTTGGTTAATTAAATAAATGGAATGTATTTAATTATTGTTGGCAATAGATTGGAATGGTTAATTAAATGGTTGAAACATATTTAATTAATGTTAGAAGAATGGTTGAATAGGTTAATTAACTAAATGTTATTCATTTAATTAATGTTCTGAATAGGTTTGTGAGGTAGACTTGGTATGATGAAAATGAAAAATGTAGGAATGTATTTTAGGTGTCTATTTTTTCCCTCTTTGACATGGCATTTTATAATGTCATTTCAAAGAAAAATAAAATATAATAAGTTTTTAAATGGGATGCCCCAATTGTTGGGAAGAGGGTTGGAAAATAGTATGAGGTGGGGATGCCTCCTCAAGAGGGTAGATAGGGAAACGAGCCCTACATGGGCTCTTGATAGGGGAAATGAACCTCAAAGGATAAAATTAGGAAAAGAGGTAACATTAGTAATGAAAAATTGAAATAAATTTGTAGGGAAAATGTATAAATAGGGGTTAAGGGGGTGAAAAATTCATTTGGTTTGTGGTGGATAGAAGAATTGGAGTTGACGAGAAATGAAGCAAATGCATGTCAATAAGCATTAGAGTGGTCGTGTTCAAGAATGTCGACAATGAGTGGTAGGTCAACCCAAGTGAGTTCCACTTAAGTTAAATTTAAGAGTGTTTTATTTTTATTAGTTGAGCTATTATTAGATTATTATATCTCATTGCATAAGATGTTGGCACTTTTCATCATTTAGTCCTATTATCATTTAGGGTTGCTTCTATAAAGCACTCACCCTTCATTGTATTATTAAAACCGGATCTCTTTGAAGTCTCTAAAGATTCATGGAAGCTTTTCATTCTATAATTTTTTCTTGTTGAGGAATAGCAATTTTTTGTTTTGTAGATCTCTTGTGTGGAAGGTGTCTGTGTTCATTGTTTGATCTTGTGTCTTGTGTTATTAACAATTATAACATGGTACCAGAGCATAGATTCAATGAACCTCTTCTCGATTTATAAGGGTTTTCCTCAACTAGGGTTACGAGGCTTCAAATCTAGAATCTTCATTTTTTTGCAATTTTTTGAATTGGATGAATTTTTGGTGCACTTTGACATGAAAAAGACCTTACCATTGCATTTAGGAGGCCAATTTGATGAATTTTGACTATAAATTTGTCTATATATTGGGCATGATGGCAAAATTATGTCCTGGATTTATCTTGGTTTTATTATGGTTCAATGCATTAAGTTTTAATAACGTTAATTATAAAGTTAAATTAAAATATTTAACTTTATGCGTTATTAATATATTTTAAAAGGACTTTATAAAAGGGGATATAAGTGATATTTAAAAGAACATTTTATAATATGAGTTGAGTGCCCAATTTAAAAAGGGGATATAAGGCGGGAATTTAAATTAAACAAAAATAATGCAAAAGCCAACTTGGGCATGGGAGTTGGGGAAATATAAAAAGCCATTCGTGAGCTCATTTGCAATTCATCTTGGAGAAGAAAGGTTTTGCAGGTAGACTGGAGAGTCTGAAAATCTCAGCTTCATTGAAGATGAAAACCCTCATGAGGAATGACACACTACAAGAGTGAAAGGTCTCCTAAGGTTGGTAGCTGACAGTTCCATTCAAGGGTTGTGCATTGCACTTTAATTGATTGGAGGAGAGATTCAAATTCAGGGTTTGAAGGATTTATGAAGAGTTTACAGTTATTTTGGTCATCATTTTTAAATTTTTGAATATTCTCAAGGATGGTCTAGCATTGCTTGTAAAGGACGATTGCAAGAATACTTACTTTATTTTTCTTGCTATCATTTCACTCTAATTTCATCCATTATTGCAGTCATACCATTAATGGCATAAATCAATTAACCTTTGAGGGAGTCATGAATTTGAGAGGAGCTTGCATTGGTTGATATAGTCATTTTGGTCACAAGAGAAGTGTTAGGCAGATCATTCAAGGATTCATGTTTGAAAGGGCCACGTTGGAGAATAAGGTAGATGTTTGAACCCTTGCACAACTGTGAAAATTGAAGGAGGGCGAGCTAGTTAATATAGGGACATGAGGGTAACTCAAGTGCATCTGCCCAACTAGGAAGTGTGTGGGGTTTGTTGACTGTGAGGAGAGGGTTCATGGAGCTTAACTTACCTATTTGCACCACAAGGAGGCCACCAAAGTCATGAACAACAAAGCAGATCAGACTTAGTTCAAACTAGAAGTTGTGGCGTCAAATTTCAAGGGTTGAATCATTGTGTTTTAACTCATTTCTAGTTGTGGCATCTTCCTATCAGGCGTGGACATTCAAGGAGTCAATGAATCTACAAATTGGTATTTATATGCACATAAATATAAACCTAAATGTTTGATTTAAATTTTTGGATATACTGTTGATCAGAAATATGTATTGTTGTCAACTATTTTTTCCCCTTTAGGTGCTACAAATGAATGTCTAAATGGGAGTAGTGCAACATATGGATTGTTATGTTGCTGTGTAATATTCTTGAAAGACTTATGATGAATTTACTTGTATTCATTACTACAATTCCATAGACAACTGTTGTTATTTTCATTTTCTATGTATGTGAAGTGTTTGACAAAATGTTCCATCTATCAAACTAAAAAAAATCAAGAAAAATCATGAAGTTTGAGCTCACATCTGTGGTGGGACATTATAGGTGGTAACAAAATAGAAAGTTGACATAACTTGGAAGGAGCCAAAATGCATAACAAAAGCTCTTCATTGGCTGAGGATTCTATTGTGGCTCTAGAGGAGGCCATTTTTGTTGTTAAATATTGTGATGGAAATAGAATCAACAACATCATCAAAGAAGTACTGATAGTGGAGGAGATGAGCATGGTAAGGATTTTTCTTTCTCCATAATGCTTCTTATCAAGCCAAATAATGTTATGGAAGAAGTAGTTAGAAAGGATGAGGAAAGGCTTAAAAGCATCATAATTGTTTTTGTATGTTCTAATGATGATGCATTACCATCCAAAAGGTTTTTTGATGATATGGTTGATAATGTTTTAGGAAAAAGGATGGATTTGTATGTATCTTTCTACAAAATGTTGTAGCAAGGTCTATTTATGGTCTTTTTAAAAATTCTAAACATGTAGAGACGAGTATTGAACAAAGGGTTTTCTGGAACATGGTGAAATCAATTTTTAGAGTAGTTCCTTGGAACCCTAAGTTTTCCCTTTGTAAGGTTTTGATTGGATCTGTACCCAAATGGGTGGAAATTGAAAATGTTCGTTGACAACTTTGGGCCTTCATATCTCATGCTTTGAAATCCATGGGGGAGGTTTTTCAAATTGAGAATACTAGAGCAACTTTGCCCCAAATGAATGCTAGAATTTTGCTAGTAATTAGTCTTGAGAACCCTATTCCTTATATTATTTGATACTAAATTGAAAATAAAACTATAACTATCCAATGCAAGATCAACTAGTTAGGTGGGCTTAATGCATGCTTTATGTTTAAGTGTGATACATGCACCAAAAATCAATTGCCCAAGGATTATTAAAAAACTAACTAGGCTCGTAGATGGAAAATTTGCCTAAGTTCATAGAGAGAACACTATCAAGGCTAAAGAGTCTGCAATAAATCAAAATAATATTAAGGGGTGGTAGAAATGGAAGAAATCCCATGTAAGCAAATTAATTTGTTAGTAAAAAATTGTAATAAAACTATTTTGAATAAACTTTCTTTGACTAACCTAAATTTTCATAGTTGAAGCAATGGTGAAGTTCATTAAATTGGTAATTAGCCAAGGATAAAATTATGGGAGAAGGGATAGCTAACTCCTCTCGACATTCTCAGGAGCTGCAAATGTTGCAGGAAACTGAATCTGCCATGTAAGTTGAACAAGGACAAGTTTTTGTGGAGGGCTCAAAAAGGCAAAAGCCTTAAAGACTAATGGTTGACCTGAACAAAGGTCTTATTTCTAAAATTGTGTAACAACCCCGTTGTTCTACCCAATAATTTTTACTATGTTTTAACCACAAGTGAATAATTTATGATGCCAACACTTAGTAATAAAAATTTTCTTTTCTAATTCAATAACTATATGCACATTTGAAATAACCTCATTCCAAACTTTTCCAATTGCATTACAACAAAACATTGTAAAACCCTAAGTAATGATTCCATATTACATAATTTCATGATAACATTTCACATTTACAATTTCCATAGAGATGGATACATGAATACATACATAGCTTCTAAGAGCTTACTGTTACAGAGATACAAATGGTCTAGATGTCCCAACATTGGTGCATACATTATAGATGTCCCCATTCCTTGGTGCATACATTCTAGATGTCCCCATTCCTTGGTGCATGCATTCTAGTTGTCCCTAATACTGGCACATACATCCTCAAATCTTGGTTGGCAACTGCACGAGGAGAAACATCGCTCGAGCACTTTTCCACCAACCATGGACTTACTGTGGTCCCACGTATATCTACCAAACTGGTAAGATGGCCCTACCCTTCGATGAAGAGATTGATTTGGTAACCTCATAATCCTAGCCTTTCCTGAGCATGGTGTTGTGTCCTACACATCTAGAGCTACCATACGGTGGCTACAACCTACATGTATGACAATCCCTACCTAGTATGCAAACCTGGATCACAGTGAACTAATAGTGTAAATAGTGGCAACTTACACTACTTTGGCCAAAGTATTCATCACCCAGTACTTTGAGTGGAGGTCACATGCTCACCCACCTTTTTATCTCAATTTGGTTTATGACCATTCTTACTCTTTACACACATTATATCTAAAAAGGGGATGTTGACATAACAACTAGACTAACTAGGTTACACCCTTTCCCATGGATTATCCTAACCGAGCAAGAATAACCCAGTTGACCATACGGGTATTCATAACATCACAACATTTAAATGACTCCATTTAAAAAGGTATAATCTCAACAATAAATGACCTCAATCAAAAGAATAATCTCATCAATAAATAACTCCATTCAAGAGTATAATCTCATCAATAAATTGACTCCAATCAAAAGTATAATCAACAATCAAATGATCAATCAGATCATATAGTTTAATCCCAACCTATTTGCTTTAATCAATAATCAAGTAAACAACCCAACCAAATAGGTCATTCCCAACCTGGGGTTTCAATCGTAAGTGATGTAATGATCAAGTAATCATAAACAAATCATAAAACCTCTCTTTCAATATACCTCAAATAATTCACATGTTTACAATGTTTACTATATTTGTATATAATCTAGAGGACATTGACTCGAAAAGAGTTTGTGCTTCTGCACCTACAATTCCTCTTCTCAATATGGCTTTGGGTTGCTAGAATGTGAGTCTTCTTCTAGAATTTCATAAATAGGAATAGACTCTTTAATAAAAAAATAAGAAAATAACATAATCAGAAAATACATTTTTCAACCCTACTGTTGAATATTGATATAACCATCAAGTACACACCCTAACCCTAGGGAAAAACTCTCTTCCTACATTCAAGGAGATATGAGTAATCAATCAAGTATAGACTATCAACATGGTTTGCATAACCTATCAATGATGACATTTCTATCATGCCATCATTCCTGTTGCATTACTAACCTCATTATCTTCAAAGGTTTACCTAGCATTATAAGCTAAGAAATTTCATATAGCACTTCAATGTATTATAAATATAGTCTTTACAATTTAAGTATAGTTCCTAATAACAACATAACCACTCAAATTCCAATATATGGTATATATGTATAACATAGAAAATGTACTAATTAACACTACACATCTGATCCTGACTACTAACACTGTTTCATCCTAAATCATCCCTCGGTCTAACCATTTAATCAAATTCCCTTGTTTGATTAAATTCATCAATTTTCCTCCCTTAATTAATTAAATCATTTATTTGATTAAGTCATTTTATTCCATTAATTGAAATCAATCAACTTGATCTAATTATCTCTATTAATTAAATAATTCATTTTATTTGATTAAATCTCTAAAGTCATCCTATTGAATTAAATAAATTAACATTTGTTTGATTTAATCTAACTTTCACCTTCTTTAGTTAAATAAATCAAAAATATTTATTTAACTATCTCTAAATCCTTTTCTTCTCATATTTGATTTAAATAAATCCATAAAATCTAAATCAATATGTCACATCATTTTGATCCTCATTAAATTAATTAATCCTCAATTAATTTAATCTTAATCCATGTCCCATCCTCTAGCTTTTGCAACTTGCACATGAAAATAGATTTAATTCATTTATTAAATCTCTATTTTCTCTCAAAAGGCATAAAAAATGGAATATTCCTTCAAATTTGAATTCAAAATCCAAGTGGACTTTGTCCTTCCAACAAGGCATTTACTCCACCTAATAAGTCCTTTTGCCTTGAGCCAAGTGGCATTCAATGCATTTTCTTTCCCTCTTGCATGTCATTTCAACAATTTCAAAATCCACCTAATTGCATTTATTGACACATTCTTCAAAACTTGCACATCCTTCATCCATTCACATGTTGACAAGTGGAATCTTGCCATTAGTTGATTCTTAGTCCCATATTGCTCCATTTTGGACATCTCTTCAACTTGATTTTCTATAAATAAGAGGCTTTATTCCTCATTTGATCATCCACAACTTGAGTAAACTTACTATACTCAAATTCATAGCAATTTTTATCCAATTTTATCCAATCTTAGCTAGGTTATTCAGATTTTTATCTTCGAGCACATTGGAGGTCTTCATCAAGTGGATCACTCTTCATCATCAATAATCTTCATTACATCATTGGAGTTGGGAAAAGGCCAATTTTCACATGAAATTTGCACCAACTCCCTCAAGAGATTAAGAGTTTGCTTTGTATTAGAATAGGATTTGGTATCTTTGTTTTAAGTTTGTTGTGTTCTTCATTTCATTCCCTTTCTTTTGCATTCAAATGGATTTCTTGAGGAATCATGGTTCTAACCTTGCATTTGATCTAATCTATTG